>JAWVWS010001172.1:0-25000 GCA_033807775.1 Saussurea involucrata
CATCGGGTTGGGTTATTTCACGTCGGGTTGGGTTGATCGGGTTTTTGAGCACCCCTACAAGCTGATCACTTGTGCGTGTTAATATTAGATCTTAGACCTCAAGGGGGGCAGATCCGAAATACGGCTTGAATGATGCAATGAAGTTTAAGAAAATCTTCAATAATCTCATAGAGATATGGATTTTTGCATAATCGACGCTAAGGATTTTTGGTGTGTCATAGAGATATGCGCATCTCTCCATACTGGCGGAACTAAGACTCTCAAGATCTACTTAGTGAAGTTGGCAAACCGAAAGTTGACAATTGTGGCCACTTTGTGGCGAGACTGTGCCCACATCTTATATGGCGTAACTTCGAGAGGAGGAAATCGTATGGAGGCCAAATGTGACCAGTTGAGTCGACCATTTAAGTTGCTATAATACTCTCGGGGGAAGCTTGCACCAATACCCACTTTTTACATACTTGTTAAATTAATTCGCTAAAACTCTCTATAAATCAACCAACTTTATAAGCTTTAATTTTGCATCAGAAGTTCGTGAAAATCTCAGATTCTTAGTAGTGAAATCCCCGTGGATACGATATTTGGTCCTTAGTTCCTTACCATTATATTATTTGTAAGTGAACGCAATACTTGGTGTATACTTGCACCATTGTTGTGCCACATTTTACGTGTGATTATTTTGTTATCATTAGCCTCTCTTCCATTATCGCCTAATCGCTCCAGTACACCAACTAGTGACATCCACGCCTGACTTCTTTTCTCTCATACAACCCGTGGCATCGACTCTTCTTCTCCAACGATTACAAACGATGACATCGACTCTTCTTCTCCGATGGCGACTCATGCCATTGAAGCCCCTTCATCTCCTTCCCGCCACTCCCTATTTTCTCGTCCTAGCCACAAACGACTCTGGTAAACCTTATTTTTAATTTTGAAACCTTGATGTTGGTTGAAATTGGTAAAACGGTGAACCCTAACTTTAACTTTGAAATCTTGATGCTGGTTGAAATTGGTAAAATGACATACCCTAATTTTAATTTTGAAACCTTGATGTTGGTTGAAATTGGTGAAATGGTAAACCCTAAATTTGAAACCTTTATGACGATTGAAATTGATAAAAACGATTTGTTAAACAATGTTAAGTTCATTGAAGGGTAAATTAGTTAATTTGGTCATTCAAATCGTTGATTGAGAAAAAAACAACAACACATTTTTATCTAGACAGACAAATTTAACCAGATAGACAACTTTACCTATACATGGTTTAAATTCCATTAAGTTCATTAAGGGACTGTTTACTAACCGCTGACCAGGCTGACTCGGTCATCAGTCAGTATGTTTACCAAATTACGAGTCTGACCGAAAACTGACCGAAAACTGACCGAAGTCTGTCCGAGACCGCACCAAATTCATGCTTACGCTGGTTAGTTTCTAACTTTCTACCGTTGCCCTTCCACTTGCAATTAGGGTTTTCACCATGATATGCACATCTCCTCCCTCCCACTAAAGACCACCGCCGAACTCCTCCCTCCTCCGGCTTAAGACCACCGGCGAACTCCTCCCTCCTCCGGCTAAAGACCATCGTTGTTGTCGTCGTCTTGGGTATGATCGTAAAGGTGATGATAGATCCTAAAAAAACAGGAAGTAAACCCTAAAAATTATGGGATTTTTGAGAGGGGGGAAAGATAGAGAAGAAGGGTTTCCGCCGCTGGGTTTAGGTTTTTGAAGGAACAGGGTTTTGAAAGATTGGCTATTCAGATATCACTGTTTATACATTGAGATTATAATATATATTGTATATTGTGAAAGTTTATATTATATATTATATAAAAGAACTCACCCCTTTAATTGTCAGAGAACTATTTATATATATAATTCCATGCCTATATATACATATATAAAATTAGAATAGGAAAATTATATAAAATTAGGATAAGAGAATTATATAATTACAAAGGGGTTAAAATGGTCATTTTTTGTCGGTAAGCACTTTACCAAAAATCACTTGGTAAACAATCTTACCCGTACAACACTTACCGGTGACAGCACTTATCCGGGACAACACTCTTACCCGGACAACACTTACCCGGAAAGAGTTGGTAAACGACCCCTAAGTTTCTAACAAACATACCCAAAATCACTATCCATCATTCTTATATAATTGTTCGAATAAACTCTAAGGGGCCGTTTACATAATCACTTACCTGTGTAAGTGCTTACCGGTAAAATTGAACACTATCACTTACTTTCCGGGTAAGATTTTAGTCCACCAAAATGATATCGTATGCAACAATTTAACCGGTAAGCGTTAACCGTGGTAAGAGTCGTCACACTCACCTATCGGGTAAGACTTGGTCCTTGCCTCCGCTCTTACCGGGTAAGATTCTTGGTCCTTGCCATATTCATCCGGTAAACTAATGTGACTTAATAAACACTTACCCGAATAAGCGTTTTATAAACGGCCCCTAGTCTCGTTAAACTCATTAAGCTCATAACAAAAAAAAATGGTTAATTAGTAATGGAATATTTTATTAAATTATATATTATAAATAGTTATATTTTTCTAGAAAAAGGGAAGAATAATTTGAATTCAATTATATTTATGTATATACTATGATTTACAAGGAAATAAAATATTTTCAATATTTTATAGCAGAAGAAGTGGTGACACAATCAGGACGCAATCACATCGCCAATTTTCTGCTTAATCATTTCTTCACTTCTCTTCTCTTCTCTTCTTCGTGGCCAACGGAGACGACGGAAGCAACTGTGACGATTGCATTTACACACCAGACAACGAGCTCATTTTGGTAATCTGCGGCATTAGGGACTACTTTTGTAAGATTGTTCATCAGATCTCCTTGATTTCATTTTTGTTGTTGTATTTCTCATCTCCAAATCTCTGATCTTGGAGTATAGGGAGCAAAATTCTGTAGCATAGTTTGAAAAACTTCTTAGATTGATTGGAAAACAACTCTCAATTTAGGGTTTTAATCGGAATTTTGTCAGTGAGTGTGAAATTGATTTAAGTTGAAGTTTCTAGGGTTTAGAATCCGATGTCGTTTTCTCAAGTAGGTTTAGGAGTATGGTAGATTAATTTGATAATGGTGGTTAGAATTCTTGGATTGACTCGTGGAGAGGAGGAATCGCCAAGGGAGATCACGCGGAACAATCTATTGAGTGAGAGTGGTGGGGAGAGTGGTTGGTTGATTAGATTCTTTGATTCTGCTTTCTTTTGTGAGTGGATTGCGGTTAGTTATTTGTACAAGCATGATCACCCAGGGGTTAGGGATTACCTCTGCAACAGGATGTACACTCTCCCACTATCTGGCATTGAAAGCTACTTGTTTCAGATATGTTATATGCTTGTTCACAAGCCCAGTCCATCGCTTGATAAATTCGTTATTGATATATGCTCTAAATCGCTTAAGATAGCACTGAAAGTGCAATGGTTCTTGATGGCAGAGCTTGAGGATTCAGATGATAATGAGGGGATCAGTAGAATACAAGAAAAGTGTCAGATTGCTGCTACCTTAATGGGAGAGTGGACGCCTTTGATTAAACCACAAAATGAGCCCACGAGTAATGGTGGCAAGAACCAAGTTCTTAATAGGTTGCTATCCTCAAAACAACGGTTATTATCATTAGCAACATCTCCTCCACCTCAGAAGTCTTTCTCTTTCTCTTCTTCTGTAGCGAACCCTTTGCAGGAAGAAGGTAGTAGCAAGGCCTCACCAGATGATAATACAATATTTAAGAAATTCATTCCTAGTCCAAAAGTGCGGAATGCATTGCTTTTTAGGAAATCCATTGACAAAGACGAAGAGGAACCTGACAAGGATGGGTTCTTCAAGAGGCTTTTACGGGATTCTAAGGATGATGATGAATCAGACAAGGATGGTTTCTTCAAGAGGCTTTTACGAGATTCTAAGGATGATGATGAATCAGACAAGGATGGTTTCTTCAAAAGGTTTTTAAGAGATTCTAAAGATGAAGATGTGCGGAAGTCAGTTGAGAGAGATGACGAGGACAAGGAGAAGGATGGATTTTTCCGTAGGCTTCTTAAAGATAGTAAAGATGAAGACGAGGTCACATCAAGCTCTGATAAATTTTTTAAACGGATATTTCGTGATAATAAAGGAGATTTGGAGGAAAAAGCGGTTTCAAAATCTGTTGAAGGTGAAGATAAAGATGGGTTCTTTCGGAAGCTTTTCAGGGATAAAAGCGATGAAGAAGAGAAAGTAACGAATTCTGCCGAAGATGATGAGAAAGAAGGCTTCTTTCGGAAAATCTTTAAAGACAAGAAAGATGAAGCTGCTAGTGAGGAAGGCAATGGGCATGCAAATTGTGTGGAAGAAGAACCTTCGGACTTTCCCTTGTTTCGCAGATTGTTTCGTTTGCAATCTGATGATAGCAAAACTGTATCGGCAAATGAAAACATCAATGGTGGTGGGCTTGAAAGCAGTCCAGGAACAGAGATTTTTTTTCGCAAGTTATTCAGAGACCGCGATCGTTCTGTGGAAGATTCAGAGCTTTATGGATCAAAAAAGAACAAGGAGGTTAGTACTTATATCTGTGATTGCTAGATATATTTTACTATTTTGAATATGTGTTCTGTTCAAAGTGTTTAACAACAAAAGTAGCCTGACTGTTCTCTAAGGTATTCTTATTAAATATGATTTTTTTTGGCAGAAGCATCCTGGTTCAAAGCAAAGGAATGAGAATTCAAATCATAAGCCACCTCTGCCAAATGCGACTGCATCACAGTTTCGTAAAGGGACATATCATGAGTCTCTTGATTTTGTTCACTCTCTATGCGAGACGTCATATGGCTTGGTAGATGTTTTTCCGGTTGAAGATCGCAAAAGTGCTCTTTGTGAGGTTGTGCTTGTCTTTTCTCTCAATATCAGGTTAAGTTTTTATTTTCATTATTTTGTATTTACTGAATTTGTGATTCATGTGTTTGTAGTCACTCACTGAGATCAATGTGCACGTTGCTGCAGCCCAAAGTAGTGGAGGTCTCTCTCTCTCTCTCTATATATATATATATATATCTATTTATCTCTGTATATTTTCATACACACGCTGGCACATAGACATGCATGTCAAACACTATGCATTCAAACATAAGTATATGCACATGCATTACATAGGAAAAGGAATTCTTAAAAGTTAATTATTTTCGTGTTCCTATAGGAAAATTCATGAAAATACATAGGAAAGGGAATTCTTATAAATTGATGGTTGCTGCTTAGCTGGCCAACTGCTGAATACATGTATATTTGCTTTGCTAAAACCATAATTTTCATATTTTATCAGTGGTTATTTAAACATGGCTGGAAAGAAGTGGCTGATTGGTAGAGAAATATTAGTCACGTGTGTGTTGTGACACCTATTCATTAACTACCAAATCTTATCAAGTTAATATGCTCGGTGGCCAGATATGCAAAGTTAGTGGTCAGATTGAACTGATTGCACATTCCAATTTGTTGCAAGAATAAAAGTATTTTATGTGAATAGTGCAGTGTAGGCTGTAAGATTTTTCTTTATATGGTTTAAAGGCTAAAATGACTACTTTAATTAATGGCTATATATGTACATACATACATATATAGGGTCAGGCTCAGGGGAAAACCGCCAAAAAAATGAAAAACTGAGGAACACCCATTCATCTGCATGGTATGCACATGTGCATACAAGTCATTTGTAACATGCACACGTGCATATGCACATGTGCATAAGGCAACATATGTTCTTCTATGCACATGCAAGTAGCTTTACCATGCTACAGTTGGTTGTGTGGGAGATTAAGATGTAAATATGTGTGTATTTGCCTTGATAATTTTCATATCATGCTTCATGATTGTTGATTATAGTCGTCTATAATTTGTTTTCTGTCAGCTTGTGAAGTGAATTTACTCGGTTCATTGTCTTATATTAGCTGAAGGGATACATTACAATCTTAAGTTCAGCTTTGATTCTTATTTTTTGTTACATGGTAGGCGTGTGCTTTCCCATGGGGAAGGGAATGTACCGTGTGGTTCATATACCAGAAGATGAAGCCGTTCTTCTTAATTCCAGGGAAAAAGCACCTTACCTTATATGTGTTGAAGTATTGAAAAGTGAAACTGTGAGGTAATTAATTACGTGAACTGCTTAGCCACTACCTCTGCTTTCATTTATTGTTTTCTTAGGGGCTGTTTGTTTACCTCTTAGTAGTTCCATTAAGAGGCAACCTCTGAATCGCTAAGAGGTGAATCTTGTTTGGCAAAAAAAAGTCTGCCTCTTAATGGTTCTAAACCCTCTGAATGATTTTGTATCTTTGGCCTCCCTTAACCATTCAGCGCCCTAATTTCATTCTGAACAATTACCAAACAACCATATTTCATTTTGCACTATATCATAAGAGCCTCTTAATCATTCAGACCACTTATGTTGTTCAGTAGCACCGTAAAGGATGGCTCTAGTTCTCAAAAACTTTCGAGGGGTGGAATCCCATTAGCTAATGGAGATGCATTTCTGCCAAAGCCTCCTCCTTGGGCATATCCCTTGTCGAATGGACAGGATCTTTACCATTCTGGTTACTACGATAGAATGTCAAGATCTGCTTCTGATGCAATTGACCAGGCAATGGGTCAGTTGTGGGACTCGAAAGCCAAGTTTGTTAATGTGCGCCTTTTAGTGGAGGAGAATCCATTGCCCTGTTGTTCAAAAGCAACCAATTCGGATTTTGACATCCATCATTGTGAAGGTGGCAAGTGTGCAAGTTATCCATCTAGATCCGCAGATGGCAGTGATACAGAATGGGTCAGAGTAGTGTTGACTGCTGATTCTGGGGTCAGCATGGATGACATAGAGGTTCAGGAACCACCGCGAAGGAGGGAGCATCGTCGCGTTCCAAGTACCATTGCTTTTGAGGAAGTGAAGGTACATTTTTGCATTCCTGAATATTATCTGTTTCTGATGCAGATTTTATTTACTTCCGAACCTTAAAAATGAGTCATGAATGCCATATCTGTGAAACAAACATATAGATTTATAATACAAGATAGAGTAAATTACGTTTTTCGTCCCTGTGGTTTGTTTAAAATTTCTATCTTCGTCCTTGTGATTTTAAAATTATGATTTTCATCCCCATGGTTTAAAATTCATTATTATTTTCCGTCCTTATGATATAAACTTGATTGCTTTTTTCGTCCCTATGGTTTACAATTAATTTCTGTTTTAGTCCATCATATTTAAAAGTAGTAATTAGCCTCAGGGACGAAAATAGAAATGAATTGCAAACCATAGGGACGAAAATTGAAATTTCAGAACCACAGGGACGAAATCCGCAATTTTTAACAAACTATAGGGACGAAAAACGTAATTTACTCTACACGATGACACCTGAATAATTTACGCTGGGATGCATTTGATCATATTTTTCTGGACTATGTTCTCATATTCACTTCTGTTACATTATTATTGTTATTAGTGGTGATTAAATTCTGCCGACTGCATCATACAGGCAGGAGTTTTTATTAAGTGGCGCTGAAATCCAGAGGCAGCCTTTAAATTCTGAACCATTTAGACGGTTTGAAAAGTGAGCTGAATGAAATTGTCTGAATGCATGATATTCTTTGAAATTAAAGTGTCTGAATGTAAAATAAATCATTTAATCCCAAAGTACATCAACAGGATATATAAATTTCTTTTAACCAATATGTTAAAAAAGTTCATATACGCCACATTGGCAACAAAGTGTTCTTTTTAATAATACATTGGTAACAAATACTACAAATGTCACAAGAAAGTTTGCCTTTGATATCTATCTTGACTTGAAGCTTATTGTAGCCTCATAAATGTTGTGTAACATGTAAGTAGCTAGAAGTAGCTGCAATAATGTGCAAAAAGACGCCTTAATCTTCAATAAGCTGCCAAAACAGGCTAAAAATAAGAAATGGAGTCATCAAAACTAGTTTGGATAAGCTGAAAACATGAAGACATCTGTAAAAAGAAGTGTTTAGGATAAATTGGAGACATCTATAAATAGAGAGAATATTTGAACAAACTTTACTTGAGGCTCTATTTGTCCAGGCATTTAGCATTTTCATTTTACTATCCATCATGTGTTACTTGATGGAAACAAATTGAGACCCAAAAGGAGACAACAAAGTAAACAGCAGGAAAATGTTATAGACTTGTAGTCAAGGTTCAAAATGGCGTAAGGCGTGGCGGCAAGGTCAAGCCTTAAGCCTTACACGCCACGGCGAGGACGTGGCATTTTTCAAGGCGTGACATAAGGCGGCAAATTTGTGTGTCAAATATAAAATTTTATATAAACATATATGTTTTCTATATATTAATCTAATAAGATAATGATATTAAAAATATACTTTCATATTAAAAGAAGAACAAACATATAGATTATTATTATAAAAATAATTTTTGATTAAATATTTAAAATAGAACTTAGAAATGTAATTTTACAACTTCATTTTAATCGTGATTCCATAACGTTCATGAATTTGTGAAACTATGAGTGACTTGATTAGATAAATCTATAAAAGTGGAAAATGTAAAGTTAAAAGTGTAAAAACACGATAAAAAATAAAAAAAAATTGTAAAAAATTCATGTCTTAGAAAAAACGCACGCCATGGCGCGCCTTTTTGAACACTGCTTGTAGTAAATGTATTCCCACTTGTTGTGCAACATTATTGCAGGACATGGATATAGTCCTATATTAACATGTGTTTAAACCAACATATGCTTTATTTTAATATGAAACTATAATTGATACAAGATGTCAAGATGTACATGTTGATCATCAGCAAAGTTCATAACGAGTAGCAACCAAACAGCAACAAGCATATTACTATTCCCTCCACTTCATATCATTAGGCATGGCAACGGAGCGGGGAATCCAATCCTCGGCCCTGGCCCCGGTTTCACTAACTTATCCCCGGTATGGGGAAGCGAATCCCTTCCCCGATTTTTTGTTGGGCTTATCCCCGGTTCAACAAAAAATGGTTCAAAATTAGTTGAGAAATATAATATATTATATAACACATTAAAAAAATATAATTTTAATATACATATATATATATAGAGAGAGAGAGAGAGAGAGGTTCAGGGGAAAACCTCAAAAAAAATGGAAAACTGAGGAACACCCTGGATGGTATGCACTTGTGCATACAAGTAAATTAAGTTGTTTTTTGGTTTTTATGCACGCGTGCATGCTACAAATTACTTGTATGCACAAGTTCATATCGTCAAGATGAAGGGCTACCAGGGTGTTCCTCATTTTCCATTTTATTGAGGTTTTCCTTTGAACGTGACTCTATATATATACATACGGGGACATGGCGGGTTGAGGAATGCATTACCTGGCTCCGGACCCGGTACCCATTTTTACGGGTCCCGAACGGGGCGGATGAACCGGGTTCCGCAACGGGGCAGGCAAATCACCATGCTTACATATCATGCATAAGTTACTCCACTTGCCTAAGAAGACCCTACTGGTACTACCGTAAAAGGTAATGTGAGCATCAATCCGTTAAAAACTAACAAATAATGTATATTGAAGGTATATATTCATATACGTAATCAGACTATCAATCAAATCCAACAACTAAGCAATTAACAAGATATATCTACTCACTTGTAGATGCAAATAACCAGAAATTTCGTAAACTAACTATATAATAAACAAGGTCAATAACAAGAATTACTGTTACTAAACATGATGACAATGCTTTTTAGTGAGTACTACATAAAAACATAAAACACACAACTGTTCACTGGTTCCTAATTATATCATCAAATAGCCAACTTGCCATTAGAACATATATAAAGCAATCACAAACAGTACTTTGACCAAAAACAACAACATATTTATCATTTATAGAAGAGTAAACTTCACTTTTGGTCCCTAACGTTTGTCTTTTTCAACGGATATCGTTCCTAAACTATCGAAACTCGGATTTGGTCTCTCACGTTTGTCATTTCGCTTGGTTTTGGTCCCTCCCACTAACGGTCGTTAACCTTTTCCAATTAAATGAGGGGTATTATGGTCATTTTAAATGTACATGCTATTTGTTCATGCAGGCTGCTGCATTAAAAGGAGAGGCACCTGCTGGGCTCCCTTTAAAGGGCACTGGTCAAGCTTCATCAGATGCACAACCAAAGGTGAGCTCTAACGAAGTGGCGAACAACTTATATTATCTTTAGCATCATGTAATCTCTGAAAGATGTCTCATTTGAAATAGGATGTAGATGGTGCAATTCCGAAGGCAGGTGATGCATTGTCTGGTGAACTTTGGCAAGCAAAAAAAGATAGAATACGTCAGGATTCAGTATATGGAAAACTTCCTGGTTGGGACTTGTGCTCGGTAAGTTTGCAATTCCCGAAATTTGAATCTGTTAGCAATCCATATTCATTTGTGTTTTTGTTTCTGTTATTGATTCAGCTATTACCATTGATTTACATACTTGTTGGTATTTGCTGCCCACTTGATATGCTGAAGTAGTAACCATGTTTTGTAACTCTTCTACTTCTGCTTCTATCTATTGCTTATAGAATCTCTTCGAAAATTAAATTGTATGTGATAGTCCAAGATTCAAACACAATCGAAGAATCAAGAACTCAACAATGCTTCCAAATCTGTCGTATGTAATAATGAGAGAGAAATGTTTTACACCTTTGAATACACACTTAAGATCTCATAGATTACAAGAGTTAACAAAACTAACAAAAGCTTATATACTAAGGAAAGTCACAAGGTTGACTTCTCATAGTATTTACAATTAAGCTCCTCTACTTGAATACAACATTATAGCTCTAACAATATGCGTCTTCATTTTTGCCTCGATGGTGGTTGTATATGTTACAAATGAGGAACTAATATGGTTGGAACACATTGAAGATTATGTTTTCATGAGATGATAATATTTTACTTCGGTTGAAGGTGATTGCACTCCAATCAAAAGGTGGCAATGGGCAAGTTTGGCATGGGAATTGTGTACTTTAAATTGTTATTTGTTAATGGGTTACAAGTTATGATCTCATTTCTGATTTTTTTTTAGGGAAAACGATATGTTTAAAGGAAGCAATAACTTCTAATTGGGTTAAGCCAAAACTTATGAAAACTGTTAAACGAACAAAAATCTTTTTTTTTGGGGGGGGGGGGTGTTGTTGGAGAAACAGTTACTCGATTTCTACTCTTGTGAGCAATTGATATGATTAGAAAATAGCATGCCACCTTTCTGTCACAGTTCAGCTGTGTTTGATAGTGTTGTATTTTTCTTATTGTTTTAATATTGACACTTGTCTTCATATGTAATCATTTATTTTTAGGTTATTGTGAAAAGTGGCGATGATTGTAGGCAGGAACATCTTGCAGTGCAACTTATTTCTCACTTTTACGGTATGTTTGTTCTTTATTGATTAGATTGTCTAGATAATGCATATTTTTGAAAATTATACGGACATCGTTGTAGAGACAGCTTAAAAGGATATTTGCTTCAGTTAGTTGGTTCAATTTATGCAGTGCAAGCTTTTAGATCTGCGTATTTGTTAGATTTTTTTTTTGGTTTCTTTCTGTGTAAATATTCGTACTGTTATTAACACACTCAAAAAAAGACATTTCTTGTGGAAGCTACAGTATGGGAATAATTAAGAAACAAAAATCTGAAAATATATGATTTAATCATATCCATGTTTGCTTCTGTTTCTATTTCCTGCCATATAAAGGATACTACATGAGACTTATTGCATGGATTGGCGCCCTTCTGCTAAATTACATGTGTTCTTAATTTGGTTAAAAAGTACATTAAACAATTACAAACTCTAGACAACACCCTCAAAGACATAACTAGAACATCATTTAACCACCAAACACCAAAAATAATAGAGTTGAAATATAATTATCTTTTTGAGAATAGAAACTAATCTCTCTCTCTCTCTCTATATATATATATATATATATATATTATGT
This sequence comes from Saussurea involucrata, assembly GCA_033807775.1. NCBI lineage: Eukaryota > Viridiplantae > Streptophyta > Magnoliopsida > Asterales > Asteraceae > Saussurea > Saussurea involucrata. The sequence goes on from JAWVWS010001172.1 coordinate 11,980, forward strand.
TACTGGTTAAAGATAAACTAATAAGATAAAGCTAAGAAGATAACTATTATTAGAGAGTTATGAATTAAGGGGTTGTTTGTTTACCTCTTAATGGTTCCATTAAGAGGCAACCTCTGAATCGCTAAGAGGTGAATCTTGTTTGGCAAAAAAATAGTTTGCCTCTTAATGGTTCTAAAACCCTCTAAATGATTTTGTATCCTGGACCTCCCTTAACCATTAAGCGTCATTAAGGGACCTGATTTCATTCTGAACAATTACAAAACAACCATATTTCACTTTGAACTAAATCATAAGAGCCTCTTAATCATTCTGACCACTTAATCATTCTGCACAAAACCATTCAGCAACTGCCAAACAGGCCCTAACATGACTCTCTTAACACTTTTCAAGCTGGAGCAATAGATGTTGATAAGCCCAACATGGCTCAAATGAAGTCTATTAAAGACTTCTGCAAGGCGGTGTTAAAATGTCTGAAAGTCGGTTGAATGATGCAGGAGTAGTCAAAATACAACTGAAGTGGAGGAAAATTGGGAAATATAGGATTATGTAATGGCCCTTGAGTTTTCTGTTATTGCATTATCTATAACAGTGGTAATTTAATATACCAAAGTGAAATAGCTTATTTGTTGGGAATTTGATGGTTTCTCTTAATGTCAGATATATTCCAAGAAGCTGGACTACCTCTCTGGCTGCGCCCTTATGAAGTTCTTGTCACATCTTCTTACACAGCTCTGATTGAAACAATTCCAGATACGGTATTATGTTAATTCATTCATATCATTTATTATATATGTCTGAAGTATGATGATCTGTAAAATGTACTCCGCTCTTCTGCTGGCTCCTTGTAGGCATCTCTTCACTCTATCAAAAGTAGATTCCCGAATATCACAAGCTTGCGTGACTTTTTCATCGCCAAATATCAAGAAAATTCGCCAACTTATAAGCTTGCACAGGTAAATGCTAGTTGATAGGGAGCATCTTATCTGACTTCTCTTGTTCACAGTTCTGCAAGTCATGAAAAGTATGATTGTCGGATTCTTCTCTAACCATTTTCATCATCGACCCTTGCGCATTATTTCTACATTGCCTCGTTTTATACGTTTCTGCATGTGACACAAGTTTCTATTGGCTAATCATGGTATCTGACACCTGTAACCTAACTAGTCCATGTGGTCCTTCACATGGCCCGCCAAACTATAGACCTTTCGGGACAGCAGGTGTGGCCCCTATGCGTCAATAGCGCCTAGTAGACCTGGGACCTGATGCATGAGGCACCAAAGTCCCTATGAATTACCACAGGTCAACTCTTGGAGTTTGTGTCACAACTATTTTGATTAATTGATTGCTTATCTGACCATTTTAGCCTCTACATGTACTGTTATTCCTTCTTCAACTATTCTTGATGCTGGAGATGTGGGGATTGAGGAGGTTGTCCATGCCAAAGGAAGTTGCGAATTAGACTATATATTTCCTTTGCTATCTAATGTAGTCGAACTGATCAACTATCGTTGTTGAAAAGAAAAAGGGATACACAAGTTCATACTCGAGTTTATCTCTCTGGCTTTTAATAGTGAATCTTTGTTGCAGAGGAACTTTGTGGAAAGTATGGCTGGATACTCCCTGGTTTGCTATCTGTTACAGGTGCTTTTCTCTTCCTTTCTCAAACAATCCACACAAACACATTCTCAGACCATAACCCTCCCTTAGTATCCATTCTTAAAAAAGATGAACATTCATTCTTATGTATATGCTAAATTGCTAATGCTTGAAAATGGTTCTTGCACCTCTGTGGTATCTATCTGGATAAAATTTCATTATAATTGAAGCTACAAAATGGTTCTACGATGTTGATTAGACGTGTCTCAGTCAGATAACATATGTACTACCAGCTTTTGATTGGGTATTGGTAACAATTTATTTTCATCCATTATGATTTCAAAGCAGAAGAGTACACAGAGGGATTGTAGTGCATTGATATAAAAGTATCATACCTTCACTTTGCCAATGGTAGACACTTGTATACAAATTGGAGAAAGACAATCAAGTATATCTTAATCATGGCCCTTGGGGTCCAAATTGGGGGAGCACAAATCAGAATACATAATTACTTGATGCAGTTGAAGAAACTATTCAAGAATCCTAGGCTTACCATGGTGGTGCCTATTCTTTTCTGTATGACAAATAGTCTATTCAAGTTGCTTCACGTGAGGACTAAGATTGCGCAAACCTTGGCTACACCTAAATGATGTGTTTTTTTATTGTCCAAAATTTTAGACTTTATAAGGATTAAAGCCAAAGAGCTGATCCTTTTTCAACCAATTAAGGTAGCTCTTCGTTTTCTGCTCTTATGAATGATTTAGTCACTTATTGTGGTAAAATGTTTCCCAACCAGCTGCTCGGAATATGTTTTCTTTCCCCATATGGCGTCAGATATGCGTTTGAAACCTTTTCACTTTTTCAAAATTCAAATTGTTCGCATTAATTGATTTAAAATTCGTGACCTCATGCATCATCACTTGATTCTTTTCTTATCCTTGGCTAGGTTAAAGATAGGCACAATGGAAACCTCTTGCTAGATGAAGATGGGCATCTTATACACATTGACTTTGGCTTCATGCTCTCTAATTCGCCTGGGGGCGTTAATTTTGAGAGTGCACCTTTCAAGTTAACCCGCGAACTTCTCGAGGCAAGTAACTAATAATTTGGTTGGTGCATTACTCATAGGAAAAAGGGCAAAGTGCATCAAAATGTAACGAGATTTGTCTTAGTTCCTGTTTAGTGCAACAAAGATTTTTTTTTTCAATTTTTAATATTTAATGTAACAAAGTTTTAAAATTTCTTGGTCAATTCTGATTGAATGTAACATTTGATGACGCGAATGTCAAGTTTTTGGGCAATTCTGATTGAATGTAAACCTTTCATAAACGGGCATCCATGTCATCAAATGTTACAAGATCAGCAGGTTACCGATCAAAATGAGTACAAAATAGGAATATTTGAAACTCTGTTGCATCAAAAATTATTCATTACACCAAGTAGGAATTAAACCAAATTTTGTTCCTAGGGAAAACTCTTGTAACAACTCAGATTCTTCAAACCAAGTAACTACTTCATACTTGTCTTGTTTTAGGTTATGGATTCCGATGCGGAGGGGGTTCCAAGCGAGTTCTTCGACTATTTCAAAGTATAAAGTTTGTCATGTTTTAACATACATACATCTTGTTATTTATTAAATGCTCATCTTGGATTCTGCCATCTGGATTCAGGTTTTGTGCATTCAAGGATTCCTAACATGCCGCAAGCATGCAGAACGGATAATTCTACTTGTTGAGATGTTGCAGGTAAAGCAATTCTTAATGATTTTATTTTTTAGAATGTTACATTACTTTCAGAGATATCGCACAGTTACAAATAACATTTCTAGCCTTCCCTAGCTGGTTCTAGTTAATGCTTTATTGAGTTAATAATTTCATTTATTAAAATATTTTTCAACTGAGAGTTGCAAAATTTATTACCTTCCCTAATAAATGCTTTATTGAGTTGAGCTTGAAAATCATTAGTTAATTTTATTTTATTAAAATATTTTCCAACTGTGAGGCACAACTTTCTAGCCTCCCCAAGATAGTTTGATAAATGCTTATGGAGTTAAATTTATATATTATTTTTAATTCTAATTAATAAAATAGTTTCAAAAGTTGCAACATTTCTAGCCTTCCCTAGTTGGTTCTAGTAAATGTATGTTGAGTTGCGTGTATTATTGTTATTATTATTTATTAAAGTATTTTCGAACCTTCGTTACTTGGTTCAATAAATGCTTTACTGAGTTGAACTAGCATATTATTCTTGGTTCTATTTTATAAAAACATTTTTGAACCGAGAGTTGCTTCCCTTGGAGATCTGAGGCATGCTTTTCAACCTCAAATTGATATGGATTGCAAGCTTTCTAGTTTTTTTATGACCACGTTAAACCTAAATAGAAGTTTCTTTTAGTAAATTTGGTGATACAGTTCATGTCAATATTCTATAGGAGAACGAAGTTTTGACATCAAAATTCATGGTGATACGATTGTTGTTTTCGTTTTATCAGCGATAATAATATATTTGGAGAAATCTGCATAAATCTGCTATCCTGATGATGATCCATCGCAACCAATTTTCATGGCAGCATGATATATATGTCTTAAAATGCTTTCCTTTTCTATCTTTTCATCAGGACTCCGGTTTCCCATGTTTCAAAGGTGGCCCAAGAACAATACAAAACTTAAGAAAACGATTTCACCTAAGTTTGACAGAAGAGGTGTGTTTACTTTCTCTTAACAAACTTTTTCAAATCTTTATCATTCTTGACTCTCTTTTGTCACACTTTTCACAAGCCGGGTGTCTTAACGGAAACAGCCGTTACTCTTAGGGGTAAAGGTCAGATCTGTATACATCTTAGGGGGTGTTTTTTTTCCCTTTCTATTAAGCTCTGTATGGATTACGTTGTTTGTCTGGATGAATGTCTGTCCAGATAAAATGTATTGTCGTTTGAGGGAGGCAAAGAGAGAGGGTTGGATTGTTTCTTGGGCATTTTTGGTATTTATTCGTTTGAGGTAGCTTAATGGGGATAAGTAAGGGGTACAAACTCATTCCACATAGCCATTTGTCTTAATGGCTTAGGGGCTGTTTACTTTATTTTACATTAAGCTCTGTATGGGTTAAGTTGTCTGTCCGGATAAATATGTCTCATGGATGAGGATGAATGTGTTTGAGGCAGGCAAAGAAAACGGGTTGGATTATTTCTAAGCATTTCTGGTATTAATTTGTTTAGGATCGCTTAATGTGGACAAGTGAGGGGTCCTGGCTTATTCCATATAGCCACTTTAACTTAATGGCTTAACGATTAAGCCGTAAAGAAACTTAGAAACATGACTGCGAGAATAAGCTGCCCAGACAATTAAGCTCGTTAAGCTGTAAGTAAACAGTCCCTTAACGATAAACCCATAAAGAAGAGCTCCTGTATGGCTGAGCGAGTAAGCCTCCCAGCCCATTAAGCTCATTAAGTCGTAAGTAAACAACCCCTTACCCCACCTAATGCGGGACATACTGGGCTCGTTAAGTCATTTAGTTTTTATTCTATGATGATTAATTGATCATTTTATTGCAGCAATGTGTGTCGTTGGTGCTTTCCCTGATCAGCAGCAGCTTAGACGCATGGAGAACCCGCCAATATGATTACTATCAGAGGGTTTTGAATGGCATATTGTGACGAAATTTGGCATGCATGACTACTACTCTTGAAATAGGCCGGCTGATTATGAGTCGTGAAGCAAATATTAAGTCGAAAAAAGCTTTCGGTTTGAAGGTAAATAAATGCTTAGCAAGTTATTCAGCACTGCTTTGCATATTATATTATCTTGCCACTTGAAACAACAACATAGATGCCGAAATTTTGGGAGCATATTTCTTCTTAATACACCACCACCATACGATAGTGTACAGGGCGATTTCATGGCCATATTTGGATCTTTGCCACAACTCGAGACTCACTCCTCTACATCTGTGTGTGGGATTTACTGGGTTCGTTTGATTTCGTTTATTTGCCACACGACTGCTGGTTGGGCTGGCCCAGGTACAACTGTACATCTGTCTTGTATTTGTAGATGAATTTTTGGGCAAATTTGAATTTGGGCTGCAAAGGAATGGCCAATCTTTTCTTTGTGTTAATAGATTGCTTCTATTTGCTTCATCAACATTGGCATATGGTAGTAATGCTATTACTATTATTATTATTATTATTATTATTGTGTATAATTCTTGTTTCATTTGGTTGATGATAAGAGTAATTTGCTTTAGAGTGATGATGGTATTTGTAGTCCGAATTTAACGATGATCCTATCCACTGTAAAAATACCCTAGTGGTTTTACTGTTTGTATGAGCCATCAACGACATTTGATAAGACTTTCGGTCTTATTTTTTTTTATTTAATTTGGGGTTTAATTATTTTTGTTGTTAAATCTGGGTGTCGTGGCCAGCTTGCCTGCATCTTGAGTTGTCCCATGGGGCTTTGGAGAACGCCAGGAAAATCTCGAGTGCCTTAGAGGGACTCGAACAAGTACCAAAGGATACCTTCATAATATTCTCTAAAATAAATGTTTAAAAACCATCAACATTAATTAATCCTTTTAAAAGCCCCAAGTGACTTACCCTTGGATCTAGAGATGGCCAAATTCTGGTCATGGGATGGGCTGGATCGGGCCCAAACGGTCTCGAGCCAAACGGTAACTTGGTGGGACCATCGGTCCCGGTCTTGGAGATAGCGAGAATTATAAGTTGGTATCTTACCCATACATCATACAACTTATTTATAGTGCCCTTAAAAAGCCCAAAAACTGTCAAAAAAAATAAGAAAAACAGTCATATAGCCGTTAGTAACGGCTAGCTCTTTTTTGAAAACTTTGGATCGAGCTGGGCCAGGTTCATAACTGGGCCTCCGACCGGTCCCAGGCCGTGTTGGGCCGATCCCTCAAAACCCTATAAACCAGTAATCGATTGCAACCGGTTGTCCTAAATCTAGGCCTAAATCAGGTCGGGTTGGGCTATCCATCTCTACTCGAATCTTGTCCAATCCAGTGTCGGCCCAACACGTTTCACAAAAGACAACCCAGTTTGTAACACCCTCAAATTGGGAAAAGGCAACTAAATAAAATTTTCGATAATACATTCAAATTAATATAATTTCTTTCTATAAACCAATACGCGAAATACCTCAACAATTATAATCCAAGTCTTAATACAAATGCTAAGTTCACATCGGGTGTTACTTAACTCAAGTACAAAATGCTATTCCCCAAAAATCAATGCGGAAGACTTTACTTAATCAATTCACCTCTCGAGCACACTACTAGCACTCGGCCTTTTGCAGTGTCACTAGGACTACTCCCAACCTGAATCTGTTGCACATGCCGACAAATAAAAAGGTTAGGCTAATGCCTAGTGAGTTCAAGAGTTTATAACATGATTTATATAATTCGTTGAATGAAAATTTGTGACATAAATCATGATTTCCAAAACAATTTATGAAAGGATGTAAACGACTCATTTTTCAACGCACACAAAATCTATGAGGCAAGTTCCCAAAATGTATAAAGCGTTTTCCAAAATGAATTCCAATCCCAACTCACTTAAAACGTGAATAAATCTATATTATGTGAAACCTTCAAATACGGTTGATGACATAATATTCAATCCATAAATTATGGAAGAACAATCCATATAAATATAATACTTCCCCAAAAACATAATACGAACCGATACTCACACGAACGGAAAATGTAATGAAGTACAACTGCCATAAATATAGGAAAGACCTGCTTCATTCAAACTTCAATATACATGGATGGAATCCAATATTAAAGTCATCAATTGCAGTCAATCGCTAAAGACCAACGATAATAAAACAAGGACATTATAATATCCCAAGTAATACAAACGTGAATAAAACTCCAATATTCAAAACATCCAATAAGGATGAGGCATAGAACTCCGCCAATAAATCATGAAAACATTTCATATAAATAAAATGCGTCGCTGAAAATATGGATAAAAGTAAATACCCAAAAACAACACCTTTCGGTGACGGGGGAGACCCGATTCCATCGAAAGTACGGACACATAAAGTTAAGTCACTTATGATGTTACTGGATTACACCTCAAGTCCCGGTTTTAGTTCCCATGCCATAAAGACATCACAACTTCAAACCTTACCCATGCCTTTATTGCCTACTCCGTCGAGTTACACCTCAAGGACTTATGGGACCACATTGCCTATCCAGTCTAGACAAGTTACACCTCAAGGACTCCAATGTCCCCCATTGCCTACTCGCTAGTGACCCCGAACGGCCTAACGCATATAACCATGCGTTCCAATAGTCCACTCCTCGTGCACAAAGAGATAGACCATCAAATAAAGACTTACTTACGTGCCTATGGATCCAATGCAACACAGTCTACAAAAACATGCCCATCCCAAAATGACTAAAGCACCCGAGCATGTAAATATAAAAAATATGCAATAAAATGCATCAAGTTGCAATAAATGCAAACCATAAATAAGACTCCATATTGAGCCATCAAAACCGGACAAAATGTCCCCAAGACTTCCTTAAAGTCAAAACCGAGCAAAATGTTCAAAACTTATTAGACCCATAAATAACGGTCATCATAGCATAAAATGCATTTAAACATTGTTTAGGTAAACATGTACAACAAAATCATCATTAACCCAAAACTCGACACGGGTTAAAACAAAGGGTTTCCCCAAATGGACTCATGCCCCTTATAATTCTCAAAATGACTCATGACACTAAAATGTGCCTTTTCCCAAATGGTTTATAAATTCAATTAGCCAACATGAATAAACCACTGAATGAACTTTATTTGAGCAGTCAATCATTTGAAGACATATTTATGATTTCTACACATCAAAATATTCCAAAATCTCAAATATGGGTGTTTTACAATCTTTATAAAGTTAAACACTTAAAAGAGTCAACTTACCAAACAACTCAACAGTTGATAAATATAAGTAAAACACACAAATACTTGGAAAATAACATTTTTAGCATGCACAACGTTTTCGCAAATCAACTTGAACTCACCTTGCTAGATTTAGGCTAAATCTAAAATTTTCCCCAAACGTAAGCTCCTTTGAAGAAACTTGAATTCTCAAGCCAAAACTTCCAAAAACCTAGATCCATAAGTTTCCAACCATCAATACCACATTTAACCATTTAGAACTGTTCCCCAAACATCAACCATCAAAATCTCCATTTATACCCAAAACCCCAATTTGTCCTAACTTTTCTCAAAATCATCCAAACCGAAAATGGAGGAACAAAACACTAGGAGATCATCAATGGAACATTTATAACTCGTAATGAAGCTTGTAAATGGAGGAAATGAACTTACCACTTAGGTTTTGATGAAAACCTAGAAAACCCCAAAAATATCTAGTGTTGGAGATGAAAACTTGCTCTTGCATCAAAAGATGAAACCACTAATGTTGGGTCACCAAAGATTTGAAATTGACTCATCGATGTTCCTCCTAAATCTTACTTAGAATATTTTAGAATGGTTCTTTAAAATGACTTGTACAAGATAGCAAATGTTCGGTGAAATCGAAGATCAACTGAAACCAAGCTTGAAGATATTCTCATTGTGGAAATGAAGAATAACCTTCTCAACAAACAACAAGTCATTATCCATCGATGGTCCTCACACATCGGTGGACATCTCCCACCGACGTATCCCTTGGTCGGCCAAATAAGAGTCCCACCGATGAAAGCTTCAAATCGATGGGATCTCAAGTATCTTCACAGATGTTCTCTCAATTGCAACAAACTTCAAGGTACTCATATCGGTGGAACATAATCGGTGGAACAGTCTTGAAAGACACATCAAGAAGATCACTTATTATTGCACAATATCTATTGCTAGCTAAAAGTGACTATTTGTCGTTTTATCCATTATCAGATAAAGTCTCAATCAGCATGGGTATTCTTCCTAGTACCAAGGAAAAAGGTGATAAGGACATATCAACTTTTCAGAAGTCAACACCTACAATTGAATTTTCTGATGACAAGTGTCCTAAGCATTTAATGCTTCATACACTATAAAAGGAGGAAGAAGCTCCCATGCAAGGTTACGCTTTCTGGAAGAATTTTCTCAGTGCAAGCATTCTCTATTTTCTCAAGAACTTTATAGCTTTGATTCTAAGTGCTCAAGTTGTTTTGTTTTCAGTATACTTTGTGCAAGATTGTTAGAATACTTTTACATGTTCTTTTCCGCAACAGTCTTTAGTTTCTGTGTGTAATTCTTGTTGAAAGATTTTCAATAATAGAATTAAAATTGTGAAAAATTTGAGTATTGTATTCACCCCCCCCCTTCTACAATACTTGTTAAGCCATCTGGGACTAACAAGTGGTATCAGAGCAGAAAGTTTAATTCATAAACTTGATTTGCGATGGCTGCCTCTTCCTCTTCAACAAATGAAATCTCTTTTCAAAACAACTTTTCTGAAAATGGCTCCATAGCCAAACCTCCTAAGTTCAACCCTAACAACTTTGCTCTCTAGAAAAGTCGCATGATGCTATTCATGGAAGGAGTGGATACTAGATGAACCATTCTCAAAGAGGGACCCATCATCCCTAGAGTCTGGGCTCGCTATGAAACGCAGAGGGCTGGAAAAGAAATCACTGATAGAGATAAATCTGATGATTCAGATGATTCTTTTGATGAAGAAAAATCCAAAGCTATTGGTCGCTATATTCTTAAAAACCCTAAGAAATACACTGATGAAGAAAAGCGTCTGGTCTCTCTTGACTCTAAAGTCAGGGCTATGATTGCTCTCTCCCTTCCTGATGAGGTCTATCATTCTCTGGTAAACTTTGAAACTGCTAAGGAAATATGGACCACACTGTGTTCTATACGAAGGTACAGTGGAAGTGAAGAAGAGCAAAAAGATTGCTCTCATCATAAAGTATGAGCTCTTTGCTCATGAGAAAGGAGAATCTCTTTCTAGTTATTATAATCGTTTTAATAGTCTACTAAATGATTTGAAGCTATTGGGCAAAGTCTATGAAAATGAGGAAGTCTTATGCAAGTTCATGGATTGTCTCCCTGAATTTTGGGAGAACATATGCACGTGCATCAAGACAACCAAGGATCTTGGAGTTCACGCCCTTAACTGTCTTGTATGGAACTCTGTTCAACTTTGAACAAACCAAACTACAAAGGAAGTATTTCATTAAAGAGATAAAAGGCTCTTCTATAGCCCTTGTCAGTGAAAGTTCCAAGAAATCTCAAAGTGTTCCTCAAATTACCTATCCTTCATCAGATTCTGACAATGACAGCCAGCACAACTCTACTCACCAAACGAAGGCATATCTGAGTGATGCCGATGATGAAGGTGAGGAAACCTCGGTCGAGCAGATATCTGATGAAATGGCTATGATGGCTGGTTTTAAGAACCAGTCTCGTCCTTCCAGCAAATCTAGAACTTTCAGAAAACCTCTCTCCTCCACAAAACCCCCTCTTCTGATAAGTCAAATGAGGGGTGTTTTAATTGTGGAAAGAAAGGACATTTTGCATCTGAGTGCAGAAGTAAGCGAGTTGTAAAACCTAGGACCACATCATCTGACAAGTTTTCCTCCAAGTATGAGAAGCCCAAAAACAACTCCTTCAAATCAACCTTTTCCAGAAAAGGCTCTCAAACATCTTCCCAAAATCATCAAGAACGTGCTGAGAAGTACAAGGCCAAGTACAAGAAAGAGAAAGAAAGAAACGAGGGTCTCCTCAGAAAAGGAAAGGGGCTCATGGCAGAAATTCATGACTGGGATGAAGAAGAAACGTCTGACAGTGACAAAGATTCTCCCAACATGTGTTTCATGGCCATATCTAAAGATATGGAAGATTATGAAAACGCTGCCTCTCCAATGGCTCTGGTGCCAACTGGGTGTTCGACATCATACTCTCAGGTACATCCCTTTAATTCTATGACTGACACTGAAAAGATTGATGCATATGAATCCTTAACTAATGACTTCTATAGTATGAAAGATGCAAAGAAAAGAAAATATGTTCAAGTTAAAAATTTCACTTCACAACTTGAAATCTGTATGTCTAAACTTGAAAAGTTTGAAGAAATCAAAGCTGAGCTTGAGGATCTAAAAACTATAAATGACATTATTTCAAAAGAGAAAAACAAGCTTTTTAAGAGACTGAAAAGAGAACAAGAGACCGTTAGAAAATGGACCAGCTCTTCAAAAAATCTTGAGAAAATCTTTCAAGACCAAATCTCTGGTGATAATAAAATTGGTCTAGGCTTTGGAAAAACGGATTTTGAAACTTCTTCTCATGCTCTTGCCTCGATCTCTAGTGTATGGCATGATTCCTCAGAGTCAACTTCTTGTGACTCTATTTCTTTAAACTCAGATGACTTAAATGAAGCTTTAAAATTCAGAATGTTTATAAAAGCTAAAGAATCTTCTTCTGTCCAAAACATGGAGACTCAAGACTCCAATGATGTTTCAAAACCCATTCACGATCTCTTAAAAGACTTAACCATTGATGAAGTCTCTTCTCCTGATTCTTCAAAATCCAAGATTTTCAAAAGAGACAATACCACCAATCTTTTTTTAAAAAGAAAATCTTCAGACCTTGGAAAAGAACATTTCAAAAACTCTTTAAGAAATCCCTCCACCAACTGTGCTTCCACAACTTCTGGTAATGGGATTTTAAGTTTTCCTCCTCTCATCTCCTCTTTTGGTCCTAAAGCTATTCAAGTTGATGTCAAAGGTAAAGGAAAAGAAAAAATGCAAAAACCTAAAAAGATGTTTATCTATAGAAAATGTTACAATTGTGGTGACACTTTTCATCTTGCAAAGGATTGTCCAAAGGAAAGAATTGACAGAACCAAGCCTAAGGACTCTTCCTCCTCTAACTCCAAAGGACCTACCACCAAATGGGTACCAAGGAACTAATCTGCTTGTGCATGCAGGTTCATGAGCATCATCAAATCTGGTATTTGGATAGTGGGTGCTCACGTCACATGAAAGGAAACAAATCTATTCTTATTAACTATGTGTCTGAAAAGGGTCCATCTGTAACATTTGGGGATAATTCTAGAGGCTACACCAAAGGATATGGAACTCTCACCAACGGTTCTGTCACCTTCAACAAAGTTGCATTTGTTGAAGGCCTCATGCATAATCTGTTAAGTATCAACCAACTGTGTGATTTAGGATACAAAGTTATCTTTGAACTTTGTATCTGTACGATTGTTGACAAAAATATGAAAGTGGTTCTCTCTGGAAAAAGGATGGAAAATGTCTATATCATTGATATGGGACAAAATAATAATTCATCCAATGTATGCTTTGTGTCAGATGACACAGCCAAAAGGAACTGGCTGTGGCATAAACGCTTATCCCATCTCAACTTCAGAACTCTCCACAAAATCTCAAACAATGAGCTGGTGAC
>JAWVWS010001174.1:0-49000 GCA_033807775.1 Saussurea involucrata
CACTTTTTTAACTTGATATACAATGATGTCTTGTACTTGAATCCAAACACATGCATTTGATTTCATTTGTTTGAAAAATATGTTAAATTTCATTAAGTTGGATTTCTTTTGTAAAGTTTTCAAATGATCAAATGTTAGTAGTTATAAAATGTGGTTCAATGAATTTTATTTTCCTTGAATAAATGTTTTCATTGCTCCAGAATTCTTATTTTAAGGGGGAGCAAGATTATTCATTAAGGAGGAGATTGTTAGTGATATTCAGACACGCGACTGAAATTGAAAATTGTTTTCGATAATCATGATGCTCACCATCATCGAAAAAGGGGGAGAAATGTTTAATTCAATTTCATGTCAAAGAGCTTTCAAAGCTTTTCAAAGCTTCAAAGTTTAAAGTTGCAAAGTTCAAAGCAGCAAAGATCTGAAATTCGCGTTCAAGAATTGAAGACAATTTGTTGAAGATCGTATTGAAGAAGATTGACTTTTCAATATGGAAGACGAAGACTTTTTATGTGTCTGACTGAAGATTCTTCAAAGATGAGAGTTTAAAGACTATCAAAGCATCAAAGTTCAACGTGAACTTGTGAAGATTCAAATGTTTGAAGAGTGCCAAAGCTTCAACGCTCAAAGTGGTCAAAATTAAAGTTTTGAAGATCAAGAGTTGAAGACTACTGCAATTTTTTTAAATCTTGAATCCAAAGGGGGAGAATGTTAGAGCATTATTGTATTCAAAATTTATTGTAAAGTCTTGAATAATGTCATACATTGTAAAAGTCAAAGAAAGTCTAAGTCAAGGGAAAAGTCAAACTAGCTTTAGTGTTTATAGCTTTGTAATTAGGTGGTATAAATAGGTTTTGTTAGCTTATTTCTAAAGAGAGGTTGAGAGAAAATCTAGGGAGTTGTTAGAAGAGAGCTTTAGAGAAACACTTAATGTTCATGTCATCTGTACTTTGAAGATCAATACATGGATGAATTTCTCTCTAGATATTATTGTGTTTGAGTGCTAGATCTGGGAACTCACAGTCGGGTCGGGCCGGGTCGAGCCGAAAAACCCCCAACCCGATCGGGTTTCGGGTGGACAAAACAGGCCCCGAAACCCTTCCTAAGTAAAGTTCGAGTTTCGGACTTCGGGTCTAATCGGTTTTCGGGTTCATCGAGTCGGGTTCATCGGGTTTCGGACTTAGATCTAAGCATAAAGTTTTGTTTGTTGAAAAATCCGTATAAAATCACTCACTCATTGGTCTGATTGAGGTGTATAATATATCGATGGAAAGCTCTATGTGTCTAGAACAACTGTCTAGTTTACAACGAGATCTAACTGTGACCTTAAGGGGCTCGAAATAGTGTATTTCCAAAACTGGTCATGTTAAAACGGGTTTTGCGCACTGTTTTTGTAAAATTCATATAAAATTGGTCATTGATCCAAAAAATGTGCATTTTAGGCGATTAGATTCCTAAGAAATAGTAATACGTTTTTAATTTAGATGTCAAATCTTAATTTGTTCTCTAAGTATGAGTAAATTGTCAAAACGTTTGTAGGACGGAAGCTATAACTTTTCAAAGTTGTTTTCTACTAAAAACTAGGGGTGAGCATCGGTCGGGTCGGGCCGGGTCGAGCCGAAAAACCCCCAACCCGATCGGGTTTCGGGTGGACAAAACAGGCCCCGAAACCCTTCCTAAGTAAAGTTCGAGTTTCGGACTTCGGGTCTAATCGGTTTTCGGGTTCATCGAGTCGGGTTCATCGGGTTTCGGACTTAGATCTAAGCATAAAGTTCTGTTTGTTGAAAAATCCGTATAAAATCACTCACTCATTGGTCTGATTGAGGTGTATAATATATCGATGGAAAGCTCTCTGTGTCTAGAACAACTTTCAAGTTAACAACGAGATCTAATTGTGACTTTAAGGGGCTCGAAATAGTGTATTTCCAAAACTGGTCATGTTAAAACGTGTTTTGCGCACTGTTTTTGTAAAATTCATATAAAATTGGTCATTGATCCAAAAAATGTTCATTTTAGGCGATTAGATTCCTAAGAAATAGTAGTACGTTTTTAATTTAGATGTCAAATCTTAATTTATTCTCTAAGTATGAGTAAATCGTCAAAACGTTTGTAGGACGGAAGCTGTAACTTTTCAAAGTTGTTTTCTACAAAAAACTAGGGGTGAGCATGGGTCGGGTCGGATCGGGCCGAAAAACCCCCAACCCGATCGGATTTCGGGTGGACAAAATAGGCCCCGAAACCCTTCCTAAGTAAAGTTCGAGTTTCGGACTTCGGGTCTAAACGGTTTTCGGGTTCATAGGGTCGGGTTCATCGGGTTTCGGGCTTAGATCTAAGCATAAAGTTCTGTTTGTTGAAAAATCCGTATAAAATCACTCACTCATTGGTCTGATTGAGGTGTATAATATATCGATGGAAAGCTCTATGTGTCTAGAACAACTGTCTAGTTTACAACGAGATCTAATTGTGACTTTAAGGGGCTCGAAATAGTGTATTTCCAAAACTGGTCATGTTAAAACGGGTTTTGCGCACTGTTTTTGTAAAACTCATATAAAATTGGTCATTGATCCAAAAAATGTGCATTTTAGGCGATTAGATTCCTAAGAAATAGTAGTACGTTTTTAATTTAGATGTCAAATCTTAATTTGTTCTCTAAGTATGAGTAAATCGTCAAAACGTTTGTAGGACGGAAGCAGTATCTTTTCAAAGTTGTTTTCTACTAAAAACTAGGGGTGAGAATCGGTCGGGTCGGGTCGGGTCGAAAAACCCCCAACCCGATCGGGTTTCAGGTGGACAAAACAGGCCCCGAAACCCTTCCTAAGTAAAGTTCGAGTTTCGGACTTCGGGTCTAATCGGTTTTCGGGTTCATGGGGTCGGGTTCATCGGGTTTCGGACTTAGAACTAAGCATAAAGTTCTGTTTGTTGAAAAATCCGTATAAAATCACTCACTCATTGGCCTGATTGAGGTGTATAATAAATCGATGGAAAGCTCTCTGTGTCTAGAACAACTTTCTAGTTTACAACGTGATCTAATTGTGACTTTAAGGGGCTCGAAATAGTGTATTTCCAAAACTGGTCATGTTAAAACGGGGTTTGCGCAATGTTTTTGTAAAATTCATATAAAATTGGTCATTGATCCAAAAAATGTGCATTTTAGGCGATTAGATTCCTAAGAAACAGTAGTACGTTTTTAATTTAGATGTCAAATCTTAATTTGTACTCTAAGTATGAATAAATCGTCAAAACGTTTGTAGGACGGAAGCTGTAACTTTTCAAAGTTGTTTTCTACTAAAAACTAGGGGTGAGCATCGGTCGGGTCGGGTCGGGCCGAAAAACCCCCAACCCGATCGAGTTTCGGGTGGACAAAACAGGCCCCGAAACCCTTCCTAAGTAAAGTTCGAGTTTCGGACTTCGGGTCTAATCGGTTTTCGGGTTCATCGGGTCGGGTTCATCGGGTTTCGGACTTAGATCTAAGCATAAAGTTCTGTTTGTTGAAAAATCCGTATAAAATCACTCACTCATTGGTCTGATTGAGGTGTATAATATATCGATGGAAAGCTCTATGTGTCTAGATGTTGATCCAAACCCTCAGTGATTTGATAATGACCCTCTCTTAAATACTTAGTGAAAATTGTATGTAAACAATATGTATCAGAGTTTCACTATCGCTGATAAGTACTAAGATCTTACAGTACCGCTGATAGGAACTCTCGCTCTTTAAATTAAACATTCAGCGAACACTGTTCACCATAATGCGCTGAGTCTGTTCAGTCCTTATGGTGATCGCTGATAAGTTAGTTGTTTACTTATAATCCCTGAAGACAAGTTTCACGTCAACAAAGGTTCTACGCTGAAGTCGAAGATCAAGCTCAAGAACCAGCGACAAGTCTACTAATGAACTGATGCGGATCAGCGAAGACTCAGATTTGTCCACTCAACGTGAAGTATCAAGTACAAGACTTCAGCTATCGCTGAACTTTATCATTCGCTGAATAGTAAATGATAATCGCTGAATCAACGAAAGATGATCATGAAGTCCTCCATACAAAGTACTTTTGTCTTAACCTCCCTTGCACGCCACCGTACGAAATGTCAGAAAAGAACCTCCGAAAATCTGAGATCGTACAACCACTCTGATACTACACTGTTCATCTTTACGGCTACTAAGGTTGTCAACAAAGGTCAATGACATGCAACCAATCCGCTGATGACACGTGTAAAGTGTATACTGAATTGCATTAAATGCATGCAGTATATAAAGAGATGAACTCACTTCATTTGAAGTAACTTGCTAACTCTGGACAAGTTCAAATCTCTCTCAAGATAGGATTTTATTAGTAATCTCCATATCTTTCTTAGTGCAAGAAACCTTAGTGTTCCAACTTGTTTAGATTTAGGTTTATCCTTAATCTTGTTTCCGCAACAAGCTGTAAATTGTTAATGATTTATCAATAAACAATTTAGAAAAGTAAAATAGTGTGTTTGTATTCAACCCCCCCCCCCCCCCCTTCTACAAACTTGTATAGGCCTTTCGGGACCAACAAGTGGTATCAGAGCAGATTTGTTTAATCTCATAAACAAGATCTAATCTAAGATATTTCTCTTCCTTGCTATTATCTGAAAATGGCCTCCCACACAAACACAAATTATATAGACAATGGTTCTCTTGCAAAACCCCCTAGATTTTCCAGAGACAACTTCAACTTATGGAAAAATAGGATGATGCTCTTCCTAGAAGGTGTTGACCGTACTATGACCTACTATCTTGAAAACGGCCCACACATCCCTGTAACTATTGATCCTTTAGTTCCAGCCACTGCAACTCGAGCTGCTATTCCTGAAAGGCTGATTCCAAAGGAAATACACATGTGGACCGATGAAGATAAGAAGAAAGTGGCTATAGATACAAAAGCCAGATCCATACTATCCATGGCCCTTCCTGACGAAGTCTACCATTCCGTCATGAACCTGAAATCCTCAAAATCCATGTGGGACACAATATGTGTTCAGTATGAAGGAACGTCTGAAGTCCAGGATTCAAGAAAGATCAACCTGGTAAGACAATACGAAAGCTTCATTTCTGGTAAGAATGAAACTCTCTCTGAAGTTCATCAACGTTTTAATTGCTTAATTATAGATCTTAAAACGGTTGGTAAGGAATATTCTAACTTTGAAGTGCTGACAAAGTTTTTAGAATGTTTACCTGAAAGCTGGGACAATTATTCCATGTGTCTCAAGCTGTCAAAAGATCTAAGATCAATGACACTTGCTACTTTATATGGCACATTGCTGAATCATGAGCAATCTAGCCATCTTAAGAAGAATCTTGTAAAAGATTCCAAAAGCACCCCTGTTGCTTTAATCTCAGAGGAACCTTCTACTCAGCGACCCGTGGTCACTATCACTGAGTTAGAAAGTAACTCGGAAAGGTCATCAGATTCTGATTCTTCAGATGATGATGAATCCTTGGCTCTCCTAACTAAAAAGTTCAGGAGATTCGCCAAGAAGAAAATGTTTAGAAAGAACAAAACTCTTTCTATAGCTGACAAGCCTAAGTCATCAGCTTTTGTTGTTAAGGCTACTGCTACTTGTTTCAACTGCGAAAAGACAGGTCATTTCGCTAACGAGTGCAGGTCAAAGAAAATCATGAGACCTTCAGCTTTTACAAAGAAATCCTTTGTTCCAAGGAATAAAGATGACAAATACTCAAAGCTGAAGGAAAAGTATGCAAAGCTGAAAAGCTTTAAGAAGAAAGGAAAAGGCCTGATGGCTGACTATGATTGGGCTGCTTCTGATGAAGAAGCCTCATCATCTGATTCTGAAGATGATGAAGCAAATCAATGTCTCATGGCCAAGATTGAAGAAGAGGAAGAAAGTTCAGACATTCCCTCCACTTCAACATCTGCCATTCAGGTATCACCTTCCTTCTTTACCAATATTGCAAATATTGATGAAGCTGATAGTCTCCGTAAAATCGAACTGCTGACTAGAAGTTTATACGAAGCCATGAACGGCAAAGCTGTGGTTGAAAACCAAAATCTTGATCTCGCTGAAAAGCTTAAAAACTGCCACCTTCAAATAGAAAAGCTTTCTAAATTTGAAGAATATTTTAAAGATCAAGTCTATTTAAATCAGCTAGTCAAAATCGAACGAGCAGAAGCTATCGCTGCATTAAAAGCTGAACAAGCTACTGTTGAAGGATGGTGTAATTCTTCAACAAAGATCACTGAGATAATTAAGGCTCAGATTCCTCTGAGTGATAAACGTGGTCTGGGTTATAAATATGATACTCCAAAACCAACCACTGAACGTGCAATGCTTAAATTTGGAACGTTCGTATCCTCAGTAGCTGACACTTCTTCATCTCAGTACTCCTCGTCGATTACACCAATCCCTGAGGAAACTCCTACCTCCTCAAAAGGTAAGGAGAAAATGGTTTATTCAAAACCTACCTCTGTCTCTAAAGACAAAGGTAAAGGAATTGTTATTTATCAAAATCCTCAGAAGAGTACCTTAGTACCTAAGCTGAATGCTTCCAAAGCCTTAGTGATTCATTCATCTGGTTCTAGAAATCAGACCTCTGGATCAGTTCAGCGACCTACTCCTAGACTCAGAGTAGATATCCTTGGTAAGAAATCTGAAGAACTGAATGTTCGTCCTATTTCAAAAACCAATAGTGTACTTGGTGCTGGCACTTCTAATTCCAAATTAAAAGCTCAGCACTCAAGTGGTCCTAGAACTAATTTTAGTTATAGGAAATGTTATCACTGTGGACTTACCGATCATATTGCAAGTAAGTGCCCCACAGCCACCAAAGCTGATAAGATAGCTAAGGTGAAGATAGCACCCAAGAAGACCAAACCAGTTGCAATTCAGGTCAAGGTGACTCCTACCGCAGAGGTCAAGAAATTGACCAAAGTGAAGAAAGACAAAGCTGAATCTTCAAATGCTGCGAAGACTGCTGAACCCATTCCAACTACTTCCACTGACAAACGCGTATACATGGTGAAGTGGGTACCCAAGCAAAACTATTCTTCCTTTGTATTGCAGGTTAAAAAGGGTATCTGGTATCTCGATAGCGGATGCTCTAGACACATGACTGGAAAGAAAAACCTGCTCGCTGAATACAAGGAAGAGAAGGGTCCCTCTGTGACTTTCGGTGGAAATGGAAAAGGACACACCCGAGGGTATGGTGTACTTTCAAATGGTACAACATCCTTCAGAAGAGTCGCATATGTTGAAGGACTGAAGCATAATCTTCTAAGCATCAGTCAGCTTTGCGACATGGATAACAAAGTGATTTTCACTAAGGAATCCTGCTTTGTCTCTGACAAAAAGGAGAAGATAGCTCTCAGCGGTTATCGCTTGGAAAATGTTTACGTTATAAACATGGACTCAACAACCACTGAGAACTCCTGTTTCTTCTCAAAAGCATCTTCTGATGTTAACTGGCTATGGCACAAAAGGCTCTCACATCTCAACTTCAAGACACTGAATACTCTTTCATCCAAAAAGTTAGTCACTGGTCTACCTCAACATTCATACGCCAAAGAGTCCTTATGTTCAGCGTGTGAAAAAGGGAAGCAGACCAAGGCAAGCTTTAAGTCAAAGCAAGTTTCCTCAGTGTCATCTCCTCTACAACTACTCCATATGGATTTGTTTGGCCCCGTTAACAAACAATCCATCGCTGGAAAGAAATATACGCTGGTCATAGTTGATGAATTCTCTCGTTACACATGGGTAATGTTTCTCCGTTCTAAGAGTGACACCCCTGAAGAACTCATCACCTTTGTTCGGAAGATGGAAACTCTGAACAATATGACTGTTCGCTCAATAAGGAGTGATCATGGAATTGAATTCAAAAACAGTTCTCTTGATTCCTTCCTTGAGAGCAAGGGTATTTCTCACAACTTTTCGTCAGTGAGAACACCACAACAAAACGGAGTCGCTGAAAGAAGAAATAGAACAATTATTGAAGCTGCACGTTCAATGCTCAGCGATTCTCACCTGCCTACTCAGTTTTGGGCAGAAGCTGTCAACACTGCTTGTTTTACGCAAAACAGGTCGCTGATAGTTAAAAGATTCAAAAAGACAGCCTATGAACTCTTTCATGGGAGAAAGCCTTCAATCAGCTTTCTTCACATCTTTGGATGTCAGTGTTTCATACTGAACAACAGAGATGCCCTTGGAAAGTTTGATCCTAAGGCTGATGATGGAATCTTTCTTGGATACTCCTCAGTTTCCAAAGCCTTCAGAGTCTTCAACCGAAGAAGACAAATTGTAGAAGAAACTATTCACGTCACGTTTGACGAATCCCGTTCAGCGAACTCTAAACCGAACGCTGATACAGAAGAACTGAATCAATGGATGTTTTCTCATCTTGGTGATTCAGAAGATGTTCCCACTCCTCATGCTCACACCGTAGAAAATGATGGTCCTTCTATCATTCCAAATATGCAAAATAGTGAAGCTGAAACATCTTGGGTCTCAGCTGTTCCTATAAACACTATACCTGCAGTTGATCCAAATGTCTCAGAAATTCCATCTATTTCTCAGCAATCAGTGAATGAAGTGGCAAATGCAAACATTCCTCTCTTAGCTGATAATCCAGAAGTAGCTGAAGCCTCATCTTCAGTTTCTCCAGTTCAGACTGAGTCAGCGACGTATGCTCCGGCTCAGCGATGGACTGTAAATCACCCAATCGATCAAATTCTTGGTGATCCCAACGCTGGTATTCAGACTCGTAGAAGTGCAGGTAATATTTGTTTATTTGTTAACTTTATTTCTCTAACTGAACCAAAGAAAATAGATGATGCCCTCAGAGATCCAAACTGGGTCAGCGCTATGCAAGAAGAGCTGACTGAATTCGAAAGAAACAAAGTTTGGAAACTTGTTCGTAGACCAACTGACAAAACGGTGATAGGCACTAAATGGGTCTATCGAAACAAGTTGGACGAACATGGTACTGTAACTCGCAACAAAGCTCGTCTTGTTGCTCAGGGATACAGACAAGAGGAAGGCATAGATTATGACGAAACTTTTGCTCCAGTAGCAAGACTTGAATCTATTCGTCTTTTCTTAGCATATGATGTAAACAAAAACTTCACTGTACATCAGATGGATGTTAAGTCAGCATTTCTAAATGGAAAGCTGAATGAAGAAGTGTATGTGGAACAACCTCCAGGATTCTCAGATCCTAAGCGTCCAGGTTATGTGTATAAACTGGACAAGGCACTTTATGGCGTAAAGCAAGCTCCACGTGCATGGTATGATACTCTCTCTACTTATCTCCATATTGAAAAATTTGAGCGAGGTAAGATTGACAAAACTTTGTTTTTTAGAAAAGTGAAAGGTCATATCATTTTAGTTCAAATATATGTTGATGACATTATATTTGGTTCTACTAACCCTGAGCTTTGTACTCGTTTCGCTGATAGAATGAAAGATGAGTATAAAATGAGTATGATGGGTGAACTAACATATTTCCTTGGTCTTCAGATTAAGCAAACTGAAAAAGGAACTTTAATAAATCAGGGAAAGTAGGTTAAAGATATGCTGAAGAAATTCGACTTAACTGAAAGTTCAGCTATGAAAACCCCTATGGCACCACCGCTGATACTTGATAAGGACACAAAGGGTGTTCCTGTCAATGTCACGCTGTACCGTGGGATGATCGGCTCACTATTGTATCTTACAGCTAGCCGACCCGATATTATGTTTGCAACATGTCTGTGCGCACGATATCAAGCTGAACCTAAGATATCCCATATGAAAGCTGTAAAGCGAATCTTTCGATATCTTAAGGGTACATCGAATCTACGTCTTTGGTATCCCAAAGACTCAGGATTCGATCTAACCGCCTATTCAGACAGTGATTTTGCAGGTTGCAAAATGGATAGGAAAAGCACCACAGGAGGATGTCAGCTCCTGGGTGGAAAGCTGGTAAGTTGGACAAGTAAGAAGCAAAACTCAGTGTCCACTTCCACAGCTGAAGCTGAGTATGTAGCCGCTGGAAGCTGCTGTTCTTCAAGTTTTAAATCTAAATCTTAAACCTGTTCTTCATTCGTATCCATTTTTCTTTTAGAAACTGGAATACAAGATTTTATGGGTTTTACTTTTCTTTTAAAATCAAGAAAAACCCTAATCTTCATTAAGACATTTTTTTGTCTGAATGAAATGTACAAGATTCGAAATATCTTAACGGAAATTTCTTTCCACATTAAGATAATTCTTATTTATTAACATCTTTGGTTGAACTGATAATACAGTGATATGACATCTTCAAAGCTGAATGTTACCGCTGAATCCATCTCCACTGACTCTGAGGAAATGGAAATCTTCAAAGCCCCCCAGGTGAAGTTCGAGCTGGATCAACTCGATTGGACTAAAGCCAACAACCTCTCAGCTCTTCTCGAGTTTCCTCCTCGGAAGCAAGTATCACATCTGGACGATGCTGTAAGTTTTCTGAAGAACAGCCCCATCTACACAGCCCTGACCATAACACCTCCTGCCAGTCAGCGGCTCTTATCTCAGTTCTGGTACTCTGCCAGACACACTGAGCTACCCTCTGCCAAAGATCCATCCAAAACCATAGACTGTGTGAAATCCCAGATCTCTAGCAATAAGATATGAATGTAGTGAGAGAGAATCTAGAGAGCAAATATGTCATCCATGTATTGAGCTCAAAGGATTACAAAAGGTTTCTAAAAGATTACAAAAGCTTACTAACAAATGAACTAGACAAGCCTATTTATACCCATGACATACAAGGTATAAAGGCATTCACAATACTGTATAGACTCATACAGTACATTGACTTTACAGTAAATCTTGAATACAACAATGCTCTAACAATCTCCCCCTTTGGATTCAAGATTTAAAAAAAAATAACAGCAGTCTTCAGCTCTTTGTAAAGTCAATCTTCTCAAACAGACACTCTATCAAACCATCTTCAAATAGCTTTATCTCCACTAGTTCACGGCGAACTATATGCTTTGACACTCTTTAAGAACTCAGTTTTGAAGAATCTTCAGACAAACATGAAAAGTCATTGTCTTTTTCTTTGAAAAATCAACCTTCTTCAATACAATCTTCAACAGATTGTCTTCAAGTCTTGAACATGGATTTCATATCTTTATATAGAACCATCAATTCGGAACAAGATAAATCAGAAACGATTAGAGTTTGGATCAGAAAGATGTGAAACCATCCACATTGTTAACAATCTCCTCCTTACAGAATAACCTTGCTCCCCCTCAAAATAAGAATTCTGGAGCAATTTATTTTCTCCCCCTGAAAGTATGCATATATTTCAATAACGTACAGTATTTGAAATTGTAGCACAAATTTTAAAACAAATTTACACAAGGAAAATAACATTCATTGAATTTTATTTTATAACTACAAACATTTGATCATTTGAAAACTTTACAAAAGAAATTCAACTTAATGAAATTTAACAGATTTTTCAATCAAATGAAATCAAATGCATGTGTTTGGATTCAAGAACAAGTCATCATTGTATATCAAGTTAAAAAATGTTCAGTTTCAACCCCTTTATTAAATCTATTTGGTGTGCTAGCATGGGAAATATGATTAGCTTCAAGCATATGCAATTCTAAAACATATAAGAATATTTTGCTCTACTCACACTATTTGTCCAAAATCAGAATTTTCACAAATTTACGGGTTTATCGCGACTTTGTATTTTCCCAAGTTTCAAGAGATGTGTGCTCATTGGCATCTTTTCTTTTGTGCTCATTGGCATCTTTTGATTTGTGCACATTGGCATCTTTTGATTTTGTGCTCATTGGCATCTTTTGATCAAAAAGTTTAGTAAGAATAAGATACATCGTTAAACATGACTTTCTATCTGGTTCTATAGCAGGATTTGGGTTAGCAGATCCCAGACCAGTTGGCCTTAGGTGCTAGGTGACGAGCACCCCTTAGAACTTAATTTCCCAAACCAGAAAGGCCACATCGATATATCTTAAACCCATTTGTACCAGTAAAACATGGCTTTCTATCTGGTTCTATTGCAGGATTTGGGTCAGCCGATCCCAGACCAGTTGATCTTAGGGACTAGGTGTCGAGCACCCCTTAGGACTTACTCTCCCAAACCAGAAAGGCCACAGGCACACACTTTCAAACTAAATGATATTCTATATAAGTTCGAATTTCCATCACAAAATATGAATGATATCTCAATCACTTGGTTCTTAATCATAGTGCTTCCCCCATATTTTCGTTTCCATTCATCATTCTGATAAATAGGCTTTTTGAGCATTATATTCTATATAAGTCCAGATTCACATATCTTTGAGCATTCAGCATAATTTCATTCATGTTTTGCTTACCTTTCGATTTATTTCAGAGGTGAAAGTTGAAGCAAATCTAACTCAGATAATACAAAGATTCTTGAAAAAAAACATCTTTTAGCACGCATTTAATTCATTGAATGAAAATTGAAAATTGCATCTCATTGAAGTAAATTTGTAAAGATTCAAGTTTTCAAAGCAGTAGAAACAAAATATAATTCAATGTTACCTTTTACCACTTGTTCCTTGTAACAGAAAAATGTGACAGTTAAGGATATCACCTGAGAAGTATGAGTTCTAAACTGATTTGTTTAGAAGTCTTAGTCTTTGAAGTACGGGTCCTGAACTGAATTGTTCAGAAGCCATGGCCGTTGAAGCACGGGTTTTGAACTGATATGTTCAAAAGCCAATAATATTTGTCTCCCCCTTAATGGTACAAATATTTTTCAAAAAATACGCCGCTTCTCTTCTGTTTTCAGTCATGTGTGTGGTATATATCTACAATTCAGTACAACACATGAAGAACCTGCAAAACAGATTAAGCAGATTTTGGTACCCAATGGCATTTGGGTCCTAGTGGGTTAGGTGTAGATTTCTTACAAGGAATACTGTAAGAACCATACCAATAAGAAGTATAATTTTTATGCACAAAATCATTTGATCCACAGTAAGAACAACAGATTTTCTTATGGGCCAACCTAATCAGATGATTTACATAATGAATAGGATTAGGTTTAGCATAAGATTTACCTTTTGGCGTATTGTTCTTCTTTGCATTTGATGTGGATACAGATGATTTTGGCACATCTTTCTTTGGAACTGTTGTGCCTTTGATTCTCCATTCCATCTTCACCCTCTTGAAGACTGGAACTTCTTCAGATTTTGAAGTATTAATTTTAGGCACCTTAAGAATATCATCCGATTTATCAAACAGAGGATTATAGAAAAGATTAGAAGAACGAATCTGACCTTTTGAGAAATCTGTTGATCTTTTAAATTGTTTAGAAGGAATGTTTTTAAAACTTGAACTTGAAGCAGTTTTAAAAGAACATTCAGAATCATTTGAATCAACAAATGGAGTCTGAAAGATAGAATTATGACTAGCCTGCTTTGAGACATCAAATTTAAAAATGACGTCTTCAAGTTCTTTGACTTTGTTTATTAAAACATTTTTCTCTTTAGAAATTAGATCAAATTTCTTTTGGAGATCAGATTTGATCAACTGATCCTTCATAATATCAGCTGATAAACCAGATAATCTTTTGGTAAGATTAAGAATCACATCTTCAAAATATACACGTTCCGATTCAAAATCTTTTTCCAAAAACCTTCTTTTATCAGTAATCTCTTTGAAAATTTCCATATTTTTCTTTTTAAGGGTTTTACTTTCCTTTTCAAAGAGATTTTTCTTTTCCGTGAAATCTTTTCTTTCCTTTTCCAAAAGATTTTCTAATTCAGAGATTTTTATGGAAAGTTCAGAACTTTTAATCTCAAAAAAATTTCGTTCAGTTTCAAATTTAGCTCTTTCTTTTTCGAGCTTGTCTTTTTCTAAAAATAAAACTTTCTCAAAGTCTGAAACTTGTTTTGAAAGTTTTATACATTTCAGCTCAGTCTCTTTCTTTTCTTCAAAAACTTTCTTTTCTTCAAAAGAAAAATTAGACAGTTTTCTCTTTAGATCGGCATTTTCACTGTCCAAAATTTTCCCTATATCTTTAACTTCTTTTAATTGAGCATGTAACTTTAAGTTCCACTTCACTCTCTTTTCTTCTCTACTCTTCAAATCGGCATTTTCTTTTTGAAGAGTTGTTACTTTTTCTTGAAGATTCTCGATTTGATCGTGCAGACTTGAGTTGTCTTTCTTTGCTTCAAGATCTGCAATATAAACTTCAAGATCAGTTATTCTTTTAGTAAGTTTAGCATTTGAAGAAGAAATGTCTAAAATTTGTCTTTTCAGATCAACATTTTCTTCTTCCAATGCTTTATTTAAAATAGGAGTTGAAGAATTTGAAGCATTATCTTTAACAGGAGTTTCTGATATAGGAGATGTTTCTGATAAAATAACTTGTTGCAAAATTCCATTATTTGCCTTAGCTTTTTCAAGTGGCTTTGGAGGTGTTTTTGTTATTATGACTTGTTGCAACACTTCATTATTTGGTTTAACAGATACATGTGAATTAACAGATGTTTCTGTTATAATGACTTGTTGCAACTTTACATTTGGTTTAACAAAAACTTTTGCAATTGGAGGAATCTCCTTTTTCAGAGTTTGCTTCAAATCTTCACCACTGCTTTTAACAATAACTTGTTGTAAAACCATTTTGAATATTGCTAGAAATTGATCGTTCAGAAGATCAAGCAGACAGTGTATGAAAATACAAAAAAAATTATATAAAATTTTTTCTTGAAAAGCTCTTACAGTGTATGAAATACACTATAGGAAAAATATCGGGATAAATTTTTTTTTCAATGAATTCGAATGTATAAGGGTTCGAATTCAATGTATAAATTTTTTTTTTTTTAAATCAATGAATTCGAATGTATAAGGGTTCGAATTCAATGAATTCGGATGTATAAGGATTCGAAATCAATGAATTCGAATGAATAAGGGTTCGAATTCAATGAATTCGGATGAAGAAGGATTCGAATTCACTCAATTCGGATGTAACTTGGTTCGAATTCAATGAATTCGGATGCTTAAGGGTTCGAATTCTATGAATTCGGATGCTTAAGGGTTCGAATTCAATGAATTCGGATGCTTAAGGGTTCGAATTCTATGAATTCGGATGCTTAAGGGTTCGAATTCTATGAATTCGGATGCTTAAGGGTTCGAATTCTATGAATTCGGATGCTTAAGGGTTCGAATTCAACACTTGTAAAAAAAAATCAAGAACACTCCGAATTGACTAAAATCAAGTAGAAAATCCCTTGAATGGTCCGAATTCCGTATGAATGATCCGAATTCACCAAGAATGATCCGAATTCTGCACTTCGAACACGAAAATCACTAAATCAGCCATAACTTTTTCAATTCTTGATCAATTGTTATGAAATTTGCACAGATTTGTTCGAAATTTGATTCCACACACTTTCTTAGATAATCACAAATCCTAATTCGATCAATTTAATCGAATTTTGATCCAAAAATAGTAGAAAAAGTTTTCGAACAAAAATGATATAAAATGATCAGATCTGCAAATTCTGTGCAGATTTTGGTGTTAATCCAAGAATTAAAGATGTTTAGGAATCAAATCCGAGTGCAATGATGTCAAGAATCAATCCAAAAGATCAAAAAATGAAAAAAAAATGAAATCTGGATGAATAGTAAATGAAGAAGGGTTAGAATTCTTGATGAACAGTGATGAATAGTGATGAACACCCAATCCGAATTCTTCAGCTTTAGTGTAAAAAATCTTCAATTTGGTCTTCGATCTGCTTGAATCTTCTGTTTAGCTCTGATACCAATTGTGAAATCCCAGATCTCTAGCAATAAGATATGAATGTAGTGAGAGAGAATCTAGAGAGCAAATATGTCATCCATGTATTGAGCTCAAAGGATTACAAAAGGTTTCTAAAAGATTACAAAAGCTTACTAACAAATGAACTAGACAAGCCTATTTATACCCATGACATACAAGGTATAAAGGCATTCACAATACTGTATAGACTCATACAGTACATTGACTTTACAGTAAATCTTGAATACAACAATGCTCTAACAGACTGCATACTCAGCGATACTGAGTATGGCACCATCAAGATCACACCCGCAATTATCCGCAAAGCCCTACACTTCCCAAATGCCTCCAAAGAAAAACCCTTCATTCCATTCCCTGACCACAAAAAGCATGCTGACAGATAAGCAATCATTGCTTTCCTTGACGCAATGGGTTATATCTGGGATATTGGAAGGGACAAGAAGCCTGAGAAGAAACTGACGCTGATAAAGAAATCCAAGATGCCCAGCGAGATGAATTTCATCTTCGCTCACCTGATCAGCTGCATGACAGCGAAATCCGGATCTTCTGATCAAGCCGCCCAACCTCAGCAGTCCATGGGATACGCACTGCTGAAAGGTCTAAATATTGACTGGGCCTCCATTATTTATGAAGACCTGATTCAACATGTCGATTCTGCCGCTGACAGACCAGCATGGGTTCCTTACCCACGATTCATCAGCGCCATCTTTCAATATGGCCTGAAGGACAGCTATCCTGAAGAGGGTGATCTGAAACTTTCTCAGATTGGCCCTAAGGTTCTCGACTTCAAGCCTGTCGCCAATGAGGTACGTCTCTCTACTCTTCTCACTCTTCTAAATTCTCCGCTTTCTGTGGCTCCTTCAGCGACAATACCAATCGCTGATACCCCGGCCACAAAATCCTCTCCTTATAAGAAAAGGAAACCCTCACACACCCAACTTGATTCCAAAAGGATCAAGAAAACCAAGGAGCAACCCCAGCAATTCCATGCTGAAGACTCCTCAGCTCATTCTGAAGAGCTGAAGGAAAGTTCCGTGGTACGCTCTGCCACACCCGTGCAAGCCATCCCTCCAATCCAGACTTCAGCGTCTCCAAACGCTGAGGTTAGAAACTTGGAAACCACCCAACCTCCATCAATCTCTCAAAAGACTGATGAAGTGATTGTCAGCGATTCCAACGCTGAACTCAGAACCCGAACCCCAATCTTAACCTTCGCTTCTCCCTCCACTCACTTGGACACTCCTCCAGCAAACACTGGAGATGCCATCATTCCAGAAGCCGCCGCTGATGCTTCTCAACAAACGATGAAGAAAGGACCTGCAGAGTTCACCATACCTCACCGTACTTTCGAAGAGGATATGGAACACTATTCAGGAACTTGCAACTTCGACGAGTTCATCAATCCTCCTGCAGGTACTAATCCCACCTTAAACACTGTAACTAAACCTGAAACTTCTGAGCTTTCCTTTGTTCACAAGTACTTATATGTTACAGGTCCTGATTTGGGAGACATCAACGCCTCGCTGAAGTCCGTGGAAACAAAGCTGTCCAGTCTCACCACCACACTCTCCAACAACTCAACAGCTGTAACAAACGCTGGAGAGAACTTGACAAAGCTGACAACGGTGGTGGAGAAGAAAGCTTCCACTGAAGACATCAAGAGTCTTGATAAGACGCTCAGCGATTTTGCCAAGGTGCTCTGTGACATCTACACTGACTACACAAGCCTCAAAACATCAGTTTCGACCATGTCCAGCGAAGTAACAACGCTGAAGACATCGGTTGAAAAACTCGAGGGTGATATGTCAGAGGTCAAGACTGACTTAGGCTCTGTAAAGACCGACGTTAGCTCTATGAAGACGATGATCGAGACGCTGGTAAACAAGGCAAATAGTCCAGCTCCTGCTCCTGCCCCTGTCCCTATTCTGGAATCTTTCACAGAGGAGGATCGCACAGAGCTGAGGAAAATCACGCCTGCTATTTCTGGCCTAGAAGACAGAATAGCAAAGCTTGAAGGTTGTGTGAAAATCTCTGGCCCAGAAGACAGAGATAACACCAACGCTGAGTCTGCCCATTCCTCCCCCAGTCATCATGAAAAAGAGGGGGAGAAGAGCGCTGAACATTCCAAGGAGAAAAGCGCTGAAGATCTTGAGAAAAGCGCTGAAGATCTGAACAACAAAAGCGCTGAAGACCTTTCCCATGATGAATCTATCAGGGAGAGAGGAATGAAGATCTGATCACTGGACCTCAGGGAGATGAAAACCCTGAGGGAACCGAGAAGCTCGCCTCTGTATCTGAGGGGGAGCAACTCGAAGAAGATGCTGAGAATTCCGAAGCAGAAGAAGATGAAGACATCGACATCCCTGACGACAAACCATCCTTCTCTCCAAGAAAGGATGATGATGATGATGAAGATGACGATGATTTCTTTATCGTCAAACCTGCCCCAAGGATCAAAGCTCTTAAAGGAATCTCAATAAAAGAACCATCAGGGGAGAAGACAAAGACAAAGCCCTCAGCCTCTGGCGCTGAGAAAAGCAAAGACAAAGGCCTCGCTGAAGATGAAAATCTAGCGATTCTCTTTGAAAAGCCGGTTTCTCAGGTAAACTAAAACTTTACTTTTTCTTTCCCTGAACTTCTCAACAGCTCACTAAGTTCTCCAAACCTATATACACATCCACATTATTTTTCTATCTTTTCTACCCAAGTTCTTCTACCCAATTCTTATCTGTAAGATCGCTGCTTTTCAGCTAGTCCTCTCCCCTGTTTGAGGATGTCGCTGAAGGTTCTACTGTTGCGACTTCACAAATAAAGCCAGCTGCTGCTGATGAAATAATCCCAGTCTTGGACTTGATCTCTGAGACTGATGAACCAGAAGAACAACCTCTCTCGCACAATAAGA
Source organism: Saussurea involucrata (assembly GCA_033807775.1). Lineage (NCBI taxonomy): Eukaryota > Viridiplantae > Streptophyta > Magnoliopsida > Asterales > Asteraceae > Saussurea > Saussurea involucrata. The sequence continues at coordinate 18,690 of JAWVWS010001174.1, forward strand.
GACCTTCCTCAGTTCCTCAAAAGCTGAGTGAAGAGGATCAAAAGAGAAGAGAAGAAATAATAAAGCGATTCGAGGATCCGCGAATCATTCTAAGGCCTGATCAACTGCCTTCAGTTCCTCCTAAGTTCAGAATTTCAAAAGCTGAATATCAGGACCACCTTAGAGCTGAACGGCTCATTGCTGAAAGAAAGGAAGCTGAAGAGAAAGACAGAGAATACGCCATCAAGCTCACTCAAGAATATGTCAAAGACCCCAAGCTGAAGCGTGTTCCCATTCAAATCCAACGAAAGCTGTGGGAAGAAGCCCAGAAGATCGTGGAAAAGAAAACTGAAGTTTCTCAAACCACCTTGATCTGGTGTAAAGAGAAAATTCACTTCAGATATCGTCCAGCGAAGATCAACAAGGTATTCATCTCTGGAAGAACATCTATCGGAGTACCTATTGTTGACATCAAACTGTTCAGAGAAGATGGCACATCTGAAACCTTTCATGCTGACACTGTAAAAAGGTATGGTCTCTCTGAATGGCTGGAGATGAGGTTAGCTATCCAACCATCACAATCTAAGTACAAGAATCATTTCGAAAAGCTGATAAACAGACAGATCGACATGATATCTTCTTGTGTGGATATTCCTCCTGTTCCTGATCTAAAGCCGAAAAGAAAAAGAGGTTCTCCAAGGAAGAAACGTCAAGATTCAAATTCAGGACCTGTCATACGAAATGAAACTGGAATTGGTTTCTCTCGCGCTGAAGTACTTGGTCCTGATCCTGATCTATCTGCCCTTGACATCTCTTTGCCACCATGTGAACTTTTCGTCCCTGGTAAAGTCATCAGTAATCCTTATGGAATATTCTTTCTTGACTACGACGGACGAAAATGCTTTCAACGGATCGCTGAGCTCCCAATCACTCCAATCGAACAGCTCAGAGATCTTATCTACTGGTGTGACTTCAGAAAGGACATTCAGGCACGACACCTAAAACCCTTGATCTTTCAAGAAGCGCTGAAGAAAAGAAAACAAGGTGTAATGGTTCCTGACTGGATGATTCCCACTGAAAAGACGACCCTTGATGAACTTCTCATTAAGGAAGAACCTTTTGAAAACTGATATAATCTCCTTTTTCTCTATTGTATCAGTTATCCTTCTGTACTTGTAATTTATTTCGCTTGTACTTGTAATCTTTCTGTTCTTCATTGTAACCTAATTCAAAGATTTAAAGAAAGATTTCAGCGAATGTACTTTACTCCATCAGTACTGAAAAGATCCCAGAAAACAGTAAAAGGGACAAATATTTTATGAGTTCTTTTTATCCTTATGTTTTCATTAAATAGCAATTTTCTTTGTTGCTATGTCATAATCAAATAGGGGGAGATTGTTGATCCAAACCCTCAGTGATTTGATAATGACCCTCTCTTAAATACTTAGTGAAAATTGTATGTAAACAATATGTATCAGAGTTTCACTATCGCTGATAAGTACTAAGACATCTTGATTTTTCAAGACATCTTGAGTAAACGGCTTGCTTTGTTTTGCCAAGACATCTTGATTTTTCAGCCAACCAGATCTGAGTCTCCTTAGGTCTATCATAATACACATCCAAGAATTGTACTTCTTTTGGTTTGAAGAACTCAGGCAAATCAAATTCAAGAAAGTATCCATTTAGATCAATGGATATTTCATCTTCTTTGGGTTCAGACTGTTCAGCTTGATCAAAACTAGTTATCTGCACATTCTGAGATGTTGTGTTCTGCACTTCTTCAACTTCATCTGACAAAATTTCATTCACTTCATACTCAGCAGGAAACACAAAATCATTATGTATAATCTTTTTGGGATTCACCTCAGATAGCAACCATTCACTACAGTTTCTGATTTTTCTTCTAAGATCCAACCTCCTTTTCACAGAGTTCATACATCTTTTCTTTAAACTCTCTCTTTCAGTTTCCACACTTATTTCCATTTTAATCAATAACCAATTCAGAGTTGCATCACTGTACTTCACCAACTCTTTTAATCTGAACATTTCAAGCCTTTCGTGAACTGTATATGTGAACCCTTCTGTCTCCATTCCTTCATTCACAAATCCCTTCAAATGCAAACCAACTTCTGTTTTCTTTGTGGGAGAACTCAGATTACACTTTTCTTTTCTTTCTTCAATAGCTAATTGGAAGTCATACAAGTATATATTTCTGACATAGATACCCAGAAGTCTTCTGCATTCAATTTCCATCAAGGCTTCTTCAGTGCTGGCAAAAAACTTGACTAGAAAGATCTGATCATCAAGAGTCAATCTGTGAAAATCAAAAGTAGACATGGAAACCTTTGTATTTCTTTCTTTCAGTACTTCCATTCTAACAAACATTAAACCATTGAATTCATCTTGTTGAAACATCAGAACTTTCTCAATTCTTTTCTGAATATGCAGTTTTGAGTCAGGAACTCTGAACCTGTTAGAAGCTTCTGAGTAGACCATCTGAGCTCTGTCATCCATAAAACCATCAATGTTACTTTCCAAAGGCTCATACTCTCCTTCTGTGTAGTAGAGATTATCATATATTTCCTCAGGAAAAATATCATCATGAAATTGTCTGGCTAATGGCACATCACTTAACTCTAGAATGAAATCACATACAGGTTCTTCTAGTCTTTGCAAGTTAATCTTTGGGATCTCAATTGGTTTTCTGAATACATACTCAGAAGGCATAAAGAATTCTTTCACTTTCACATACTCTTCTTCTGTATTTAACTCATCACAAAAGTTAAATATAAAATCATCTTCAAAATCCTGAGTATAATTCACAGTTCTGTCTTCTTCTCCCATTAGATCAATAGGTCTTACCATTTTTATTCCTTGCTGAACTTTTTGAACATTCAAAGCTCTGACTAAATTATTATGCATTCTTCTGATCAACTCTTCACTTAACCTCCTTTCTTCTAATTCAGAATCCGTCATATTTTCTTTGTTACACACCACAATATCTGTACACATGTTGACCACTTCACTTTCCACTGTCTTTTCTGATCTCAATACAGATTCCTCAATAGCTTCAGTTTCATCTGAGTTTCCTTCCTTTTCTATGTCTAAGTTCAATTCCTCTGTTTTATCTGAATCACCACCATCTGTACTTTCCAACTCCATTTCCTCTGTATCTGAGCTATCAATCTGAACTATCTGAGTTATTGCCTTTAAATTTTCCTGTGTCTGATCTTCTGAACTTTTTGTACTAGCTAATTGCATATCTACCATCTCAAAATCTTCTATGCCAATATCATCATCAGAACTTAACCTTTGTCTTTTCTCCCCCTTTTGATGATCATGAGGCTCATTATCATCAAACTTTCTTTTCAAGTTCTGATTAAAAGTAACTTCAGGTTCAGCTTCTGCAATAGGAACAGGATCAAGAGGCTTTGAAGTAGAAGCCAATGATACACTCAGTGCTTTCAGTATAGATTCCTGCATACCTTGCATTTGTTTTAACATATCTTTTTGAAAACCAGACATTATATCCATGATCTCCTTTTTGTGAGAATCCAAGGATTTCTTTACATCATCTACTTTGGTTTCAACAGAAATCAACTTTTTCTCCAACACAACTTTCAAATCTGACATCTCATCATTCAAATCCTCCACCTTCTTCTCCAAATTTTCTACTTTTTCCCCCATCTCCTTGTTTTGTTTCTGAATCTTTTCAAATTCAGAAGTTTCTAACAGTGAACCTGAACCAACAGATGGTCCAGTTTTCATGTGCCCAGAGGGCTCATGGCCTGTAGATAACACACAGTCATCTTGTACAACAGATGTACGTTTGAATGAGGCTTTTGTAATGTTCACCTCACCAGGACTTCCATCCAATCCTCGACACCCAACATTAGGTATGTCTATGAATGTTGTTTCAGGAATACGAAATTCCTGATTTGTGCAAGTGTCAGAAGGAATTTCAGGCTCAATATGAATAGGACTGTGATATTCAGACTCAATGTGTTGAAAAATAGATTGGGATTTATCACCTCCCTCCAAATGAGTTTGGGATGGTTCCCCGGATTTGTGTGAAACAGTAGCATGTTGAAATGCTTCTGAGTGGATATGGATGGGTTGTTCAAGATCCACCACTAGGTCCATGGTGTTTGTTTCAATATTGGACACCAAGAGATGTGAACCAATAGCATTTGTGGTTACCTGGTCAAGATTAGCTGGTTCAGAGGCATCTCTTTCTGTTTGAACCTCTGTTGACAATCTCTCATCCTCATCACTCTCATTCTGTTTTTCCTCACCAAATCTAACCAAGCTCTCAGAATTTTCCCTCTCAAGTCTCTCAGAATGTTCACCCATATGAACATCCTCCCCCTCTCTAATTCGACTAGACCCCTCACCTCTCTTCTCAGGTTGGTCCTCTTGGGTAGGGATTTGAGGTAATTCAATTCCCATAGAGGTGCAATAAGCTTTTAAAATCTCACTCTCCCTTGGAATATAATTCCTAAGTGATTTTGGCAACAGTTTATGATTGGGATAGTTTTCAAGTCTTGTTACCGAGGTCATCTTACCCAAATAAAATGTAGGACCATGCTCTTCATTTGTTCTTCTTGAGATTGTTCTGTTTTCCTGCATGGCATACCAAATAACAATTTGCCAGTACCTTATATAAGGAATGTATGTCAGTGGAGCATCCTTTGTTTTCTTCTTAATTGCTTTCTGATTCTTCTCAAATGTATTCTTCATGTCTTCCCAAAGTATTAAAGTATAGTCATAATGCCTATTCTTCACTAAACCCTGAAAGATCTGAAGAATTTGTTTAGAACCTTGATCAGCAGAACTATTCTTCCCTGACACACATTTATTTACCACATGAAAGAAGCAAGCCCAAATAGGTGGTAATTTGTTTCTTCTGAACAAACTGAGAGTCCTCAATCCTTCATTGTATCCCAACTTCATAAACTCTGCTATTAATTCCTCTGTTAAGGGTGAGTCCTCAAAATCTGTTCTTCTTTGTACATCATCTTTCTCTGGTAAATTCAGCATTTCTCTTAGTGCAGAGATAGATAAGGCAAATGTCACTCCTCCAATTTCAGACACAAACTTATTATCTTCTAACCTAAGATGTTTCCACCATTGTTGTATGTACTGAACAGGCACATTTTTACTTCGTGTAAACCATTTTCTGTACGGATGGTGTTTGAATAACTCCATGATAATTCTGTGTTCAGGCTTAAACCGGCTTTCCTCAAATAATATAACACAGTTATTTTCAGATAATTTCAGCCATTCACTCTCAGGAACAATTCTTTCCACTAAAATAGGTCTATCTGACATAATAGAACCTGCAACACTCTGTTCATGTTCAATATTAACGTTTACCTCATCCGCATTTCCTTCAGATTCATCCATTTGTTCATCTTCTCCATCATTTTTTATTGCTTCTTCCTCTACAGCTCTATTCTGTACTTCATCATTATCCGAATCAGATGAATCCATTATCGATTTTGTAGAGTGTAGCGAAATTTGACCACTCCTTCGTATTCTAGACATGATTTAAGAAGAAAACAAATTCAAAGAACTCTGGATTTGATTCGTATCTCACTTTTCACTCTGGAATTTGAAAAGATTTGAAATAGGGATTTTAAGACCTATTTAAAATCCGCGAAGTTGAAAGGTTTAACGGAAAAGCGAAATCAATGTTATAACGGAGTCAACACATTTGAAATGCCACAGAGGATTTAAATGAAATGCGTGGCATAATCAAACAAATATGAAGCTGACACGTGTTAGTGGATAGAATTTTGACTCAAGTCAAAGATCTGAATAACACGCTCAGATGTTTTGAATTTTCTTTATCAGATATCTGATTGTTCTTCTCAGAATAATTTTACCTTGTAACCAAAATGTCATTTAAAATCAACTTCTGACAAATATAAAACATTTTGATTATTCAGAAGAGGTTTGAACAGATAGAAACACTTTTTATCATCAAAATTCTGTTCATATTATGATGAATTAAAAAATCATTTAAAATCTTATATCTGAATATGAATTTTTTTTTAATTCAGATATAGTTTGAATAACAACAAAATTTATCATGAAAAGCTTGTTCTTCTTAGAATAATCAGAGATAGAAAATGAAAGCAAATCTTTTAATCATCACAAAATGATTTCCAAAGGAATTTTGATGCTCCCCCTTGACTTGAGCATGCATTTGACTATTAATGATACATAAAGATGAGATGAAAAGATAATAGAAGAAGCATAATCCACACAGTTGAAGTATTTTTATTTCTCAAATTTTTTTTTTTTAAAGCTAGATTGCTGATGTATTGACTCGGAAGTTCTGACCTCAAGACTCAGAAGTTCTGACCTCAAGACTCAGAAGTTCTGAACTCAAGACTCAGAAGTTCTGATCTTAGTACTCAGAAATTCTGATTCTTAAGACTCAGAGTTCTGAGTACACTACTCAGACAATTTTACTTAGAAAAATTTAGCATTTTTAAGAAAGAAAAAAAAATTCAATTAGGCAGATTAAGCATTCCTATTTTACATATGAGAAAATAAAACCTTTTGTGATCAAGAGGCTTTGTGAACAAGTCGGCCAATTGATACTTTGTATGCACAAAGTGCATCTCTATAGTTCCTTTTTCCACATAGTCCTTTATAAAATGATACCTCACATCTATATGTTTAGTCTTCGAATGTTGAACAGGGTTCTGAGTAATGGCAATTGCACTTTCTGAGTCACAATAGATGGGAATCTTGTTAAGCTGATATCCATAGTCCATGAGTTGTGTTCTCATCCACAATGTTTGAGAGCATGAAGCAGCAGCAGCAACATACTCTGCTTCAGCAGTTGAAGTGGACACACAATTCTGCTTCTTTGATGCCCAACTCACTATTTTATCTCCCAAAAAGTGACAAGCACCAGATGTACTCTTTCTGTCCAACCTACTTCCTGCATGATCAGCATCAGTGAAAGCAGTCAATTTGAAGTCAGTTTCTTTTGGATACCATAAACCTAGATCAGGTGTTCCTTTGAGATATCTTAAAATCCTTTTGACAGCCAACATATGTGATTCTTTCGGGTTAGATTGAAATCTAGCACAGAAACAGGTAGAAAACATGATATCTGGTCTACTTGCAGTCAAATAAAGTAATGACCCAATCATGCCTCTATAGAGTTTGATATCTGCTGAAACACCTTTGAGATCAGCATCTAACTTTATGTTAGTTGCCATAGGTGTTCTCATAGAAGCACAATCAGACATTTTGAACTTTTTCAGAATATCTCTGACATATTTTCCTTGATTTATAAAAATACCTTTTGGTAATTGTTTGACTTGAAGACCAAGGAAAAAATTCAGCTCACCCATCATGCTCATTTCAAATTCAGATGACATGATTTTTGAAAAATTATCACATAATTCTGGACTGGTAGAACCAAATATTATGTCATCAACATAAATCTGAATCAGAATCAAATCATCACCCTGTTTCTTTAAAAACAAAGTTGTGTCAATCTTACCTTTCTTGAATCCTGAGCCTAACAAGTGTTTAGTAAGAGTGTCATACCAGGCTCGTGGTGCTTGTTTTAGACCATATAAAGCTTTGTCTAAAATATAAACATGATCAGGGAATTCTGGATCAACAAAACCTTCAGGTTGATGAACATACACCTCTTCATTAAGTTTGCCATTTAGAAAGGCTGATTTGACATCCATTTGATACACCTTGAAGTTTTTATGTGCAGCATAGGCTAAAAATATTCTGATTGCCTCTATTCTTGCCACTGGTGCAAATGTCTCATCATAATCAATTCCCTCTTGTTGACAGTATCCCTTAGCAACTAATCTTGCCTTGTTTCTGATGACAACACCTGATTCATCCTTTTTGTTTCTGAACACCCATTTAGTTCCAATAATATATTTACCTTCAGGCTTTGGAATGAGTCTCCAAACTTTATTTCTTTCAAATTGAAGCAATTCCTCTTGCATTGCTGAAATACAGTCTGGATCCTCTAGGGCTTCATTAGCTTTCTTTGGTTCAATTACACTCAAGAAACCAGCAAACATTGCTTCATTTGCTGTAGCTGATCTGGTCTTTACTCCTGCTGATGGATCACCTATTACTTGATGAATAGGATGATTTTTAGTCCATTTATTAGCACTAGGGAGTACATCAATCTCTGAATAATTGTTGTTTGCATCATTCTCATCAATGATTGCTTGTAATTCTGAACTGTCCCCTTGTTCTGATGTATGAATAGGAGTTATATCCAAGTTTGGGTTCTGATTAATAAAGTCAGAATTCTGAGTGACTTGTTCAGAGTTCTGAGTACAAGAATCAGAATTCTGATTACAAGGTTCAGAATTTTCACCACTTGTATTTATTAGATTTGGACATTCCTCTGATGGACCTTTGTCAGAAATTACAGTTGATTGAACTATTTCTGGAGTCTTATTTTTCATCTCTTTGACCATCTTTGGGTTTTCATATTCTGCATAAGAATTAGAAATTAGTTCACTAAAAGCATCCTTAAACAGTAAATTGAGTTCTGAACAAATAGGATTAGAATTTGTATCAGAAGTCATTTTTGTCTTGTTCAGCATGAGTTCTGAACTGTCTTGTTCAGCATGAGTTCTGAACTGTCTTGTTCAGAAGTCCGCATTCTGGCTTCATCAAAAGTTACATTTATGCTTTCCATCATCCTCTTGGTTCTTCTATTGTAGATTCTGAATGCTTTGGAAGTTAAAGAATAACCCACAAAGTATCCTTCATCTGCCTTTTTATCGAATTTGGCAAGTTTTCTCTGTCTCTAAGAACATAGCATCTGCAACCAAAAACATGAAAGAATTTGATTAATGGTTTTCTTTTATTTATCAGTTCATAAGCAGTCTTATTTAATCTCATCCAGTTCTTTCAGAGCAGGAACAATTTTCTGAAGTAGCACATTTCTCAGATTAAGCCTCTTATCAATTTTGTCAATGATTTCTTGAATAATTTCAACTTGCTGATTGATTACTTCTTGAGTCATGTTTGCTTCCTTCACTTTCAGCATCTTTTTCTCCAAATTATGCTTTATGATTCTTAAAGTTCCAGAACAGTATTTTGCAGTTTCCTTTGCTCTGAAGAAGATCTTTCCACTTTTGTTTTTCAAAAATACTCCCAAATCTGGATATTTGTGAACACTTCCAGTCTTTAACTCCTTTTTCTGTTCATGATCTGTGTTGGGATTTGCCAGATAAACACATGACTTTTGTAAGTACAAAGCTATTTGAAAATCTGTATAACAGTGCCACCTTAAGATGTAGAACATGGCCTCAATTACCACACTTCTTGCCTTCCTTTCATTTCTGTCTTTGCTCGACTCTTTGAAGCATAGAAAGCTGTATAATCTGTAGAAGTCAACCACTGATAGTTTCTCAAAATCTGCATCAGTAAAGAAATAAACCTTGCCATCTTCTCTCAGAACTTCAAAAGATAAGTACTCCATCTTTCTGAATTTCTTAACCCTCAGTTCTCTGATTCCAGTAATTAAAAAATCTGAGTAAATGGCTTGCTTTGTTTTGCCAAGACATCTTGATTTTTCAGCCAACCAGATCTGAGTCTCCTTAGGTCTATCATAATACACATCCAAGAATTGTACTTCTTTTGGTTTGAAGAACTCAGGCAAATCAAATTCAAGAAAGTATCCATTTAGATCAATGGATATTTCATCTTCTTTGGGTTCAGACTGTTCAGCTTGATCAAAACTAGTTATCTGCACATTTTGAGATGTTGTGTTCTGCACTTCTTCAACTTCATCTGACAGAATTTCATTCACTTCATACTCAGCAGGAAACACAAAATCATTATGTAGAATCTTTTTGGGATTCACCTCAGATAGCAACCATTCACTACTGTTTCTGATTTTTCTTCTAAGATCCAACCTCCTCTTCACACAGTTTATACATCTCTTCTTTAAACTCTCTCTTTCAGTTTCCACACTTACTTCCATTTTAATCAATAACCAATTCAGAGTTGCATCACTGTACTTCACCAACTCTTTTAATCTGAACAATTCAAGCCTTTCGTGAACTATATATGTGAACCCTTCTGTCTCCATTCCTTCATTTATAAATCCCTTCAAATGCAAACCAATTTCTGCTTTCTTTGTGGGAGAACTCAGATTACACTTCTCTTTTCTTTCTTCAATAGCTAATTGGAAGTCATACAAGTATATATTTCTGGCATAGATACCCAGAAGTCTTCTGCATTCAATTTCTATCAAGGCTTCTTCAGTGCTGGCAAAGAACTTGACTAGAAAGATCTGATCATCAAGAGTCAATCTGTGAAAATCAAAAGTAGACATGGAAACCTTTGTATTTCTTTCTTTCAGTACTTCCATTCTAACAAACATTAAACCATTGAATTCATCTTGTTGAAACATCAGAACTTTCTCAATTCTTTTCTGAATATGCAGTTTTGAGTCAGGAACTCTGAACCTGTTAGAAGCTTCTGAGTAGACCATCTGAGCTCTGTCATCCATAAAACCATCAACGTTACTTTCCAAAAGCTCATACTCTCCTTCTGTGTAGTAGAGATTATCATATATTTCCTCAGGAAAGATATCATCATGAAATTGTCTGGCTAATGGCACATCACTTAACTCTAGAATGAAATCACATACAGGTTCTTCTAGTCTTTGCAAGTTAATCTTTGGGATCTCAATTGGTTTTCTGAATACATACTCAGAAGGCATAAAGAAGTCTTTCACTTTCACATACTCTTCTTCTATATTTAACTCATCACAAAAGTTAAATATAAAATCATCTTCAAAATCCTGAGTATAATTCACAGTTCTGTCTTCTTCTCCCATTAGATCAATAGGTCTTACCATTTTTATTCCTTGCTGAACTTTTTGAACATTCAAAGCTCTGACTAAATTATTATGCATTCTTCTGATCAACTCTTCACTTAACCTCCTTTCTTCTAATTCAGAATCGGTCATATTTTCTTTGTTATACACCACAATATCTGTACACATGTTGACCACTTCACTTTCCACTGTCTTTTCTGATCTCAATACAGATTCCTCAATAGCTTCAGTTTCATCTGAGTTTCCTTCCTTTTCTATGTCTAAGTTCAATTCCTCTGTTTTATCTGAATCACCACCATCTGTACTTTCCAACTCCATTTCCTCTGTATCTGAGCTATCAATCTGAACTATCTGAGTTATTGCCTTTAAATTTTCCTGTGTCTGATCTTCTGAACTTTTTGTACTAGCTAATTGCATATCTACCATCTCAAAATCTTCTATGCCAATATCATCATCAGAACTTAACCTTTGTCTTTTCTCCCCCTTTTGATGATCATGAGGCTCATTATCATCAAACTTTCTTTTCAAGTTCTGATTAAAAGTAACTTCAGGTTCAGCTTCTGCAATAGGAACAGGATCAAGAGGATTTGAAGTAGAAGCCAATGATACACTCAGTGCTTTCAGTATAGATTCCTGCATACCTTGCATTTGTTTTAACATATCTTTTTGAAAACCAGACATTATATCCATGATCTCCTTTTTGTGAGAATCCAAGGATTTCTTTACATCATCTACTTTGGTTTCAACAGAAATCAACTTTTTCTCCAACACAACTTTCAAATCTGACATCTCATCATTCAAATCCTCCACCTTCTTCTCCAAATTTTCTACTTTTTCCCCCATCTCCTTGTTTTGTTTCTGAATCTTTTCAAATTCAGAAGTTTCTAACAGTGAACCTGAACCAACAGATGGTCCAGTTTTCATGTGCCCAGAGGGCTCATGGCCTGTAGATAACACACAGTCATCTTGTACAACAGATGTACGTTTGAATGAGGCTTTTGTAATGTTCACCTCACCAGGACTTCCATCCAATCCTCGACACCCAACATTAGGTATGTCTATGAATGTTGTTTCAGGAATACGAAATTCCTGATTTGTGCAAGTGTCAGAAGGAATTTCAGGCTCAATATGAATAGGACTGTGATATTCAGACTCAATGTGTTGAAAAATAGATTGGGATTTATCACCTCCCTCCAAATGAGTTTGGGATGGTTCCCCGGATTTGTGTGAAACAGTAGCATGTTGAAATGCTTCTGAGTGGATATGGATGGGTTGTTCAAGATCCACCACTAGGTCCATGGTGTTTGTTTCAATATTGGACACCAAGAGATGTGAACCAATAGCATTTGTGGTTACCTGGTCAAGATTAGCTGGTTCAGAGGAATCTCTTTCTGTTTGAACCTCTGTTGACAATCTCTCATCCTCATCACTCTCATTCTATTTTTCCTCACCAAATCTAACCAAGCTCTCAGAATTTTCCCTCTCAAGTCTCTCAGAATGTTCACCCATCTGAACATCCTCCCCCTCTCTAATTCGACTAGACCCCTCACCTCTCTTCTCAGGTTGGTCCTCTTGGGTAGGGATTTGAGGTAATTCAATTCCCATAGAGGTGCAATAAGCTTTTAAAATCTCACTCTCCCTTGGAATATAATTCCTAAGTGATTTTGGCAACAGTTTATGATTGGGATAGTTTTCAAGTCTTGTTACCGAGGTCATCTTACCCAAATAAAATGTAGGACCATGCTCTTCATTTGTTCTTCTTGAGATTGTTCTGTTTTCCTGCATGGCATACCAAATAACAATTTGCCAGTACCTTATATAAGGAATGTATGTCAGTGGAGCATCCTTTGTTTTCTTCTTAATTGCTTTCTGATTCTTCTCAAATGTATTCTTCATGTCTTCCCAAAGTATTAAAGTATAGTCATAATGCCTATTCTTCACTAAACCCTGAAAGATCTGAAGAATTTGTTTAGAACCTTGATCAGCAGAACTATTCTTCCCTGACACACATTTATTTACCACATGAAAGAAGCAAGCCCAAATAGGTGGTAATTTGTTTCTTCTGAACAAACTGAGAGTCCTCAATCCTTCATTGTATCCCAACTTCATAAACTCTGCTATTAATTCCTCTGTTAAGGGTGAGTCCTCAAAATCTGTTCTTCTTTGTACATCATCTTTCTCTGGTAAATTCAGCATTTCTCTTAGTGCAGAGATAGATAAGGCAAATGTCACTCCTCCAATTTCAGACACAAACTTATTATCTTCTAACCTAAGATGTTTCCACCATTGTTGTATGTACTGAACAGGCACATTTTTACTTCGTGTAAACCATTTTCTGTACGGATGGTGTTTGAATAACTCCATGATAATTCTGTGTTCAGGCTTAAACCGGCTTTCCTCAAATAATATAACACAGTTATTTTCAGATAATTTCAGCCATTCACTCTCAGGAACAATTCTTTCCACTAAAATAGGTCTATCTGACATAATAGAACCTGCAGCACTCTGTTCATGTTCAATATTAACGTTTACCTCATCCGCATTTCCTTCAGATTCATCCATTTGTTCATCTTCTCCATCATTTTTTATTGCTTCTTCCTCTACAGCTCTATTCTGTACTTCATCATTATCCGAATCAGATGAATCCATTATCGATTTTGTAGAGTGTAGCGAAATTTGACCACTCCTTCGTATTCTAGACATGATTTAAGAAGAAAACAAATTCAAAGAACTCTGGATTTGATTCGTATCTCACTTTTCACTCTGGAATTTGAAAAGATTTGAAATAGGGATTTTAAGACCTATTTAAAATCCGCGAAGTTGAAAGGTTTAACGGAAAAGCGAAATCAATGTTATAACGGAGTCAACACATTTGAAATGCCACAGAGGATTTAAATGAAATGCGTGGCATAATCAAACAAATATGAAGCTGACACGTGTTAGTGGATAGAATTTTGACTCAAGTCAAAGATCTGAATAACACGCTCAGATGTTTTGAATTTTCTTTATCAGATATCTGATTGTTCTTCTCAGAATAATTTTACCTTGTAACCAAAATGTCATTTAAAATCAACTTCTGACAAATATAAAACATTTTGATTATTCAGAAGAGGTTTGAACAGATAGAAACACTTTTTATCATCAAAATTCTGTTCATATTATGATGAATTAAAAAATCATTTAAAATCTTATATCTGAATATGAATTTTTTTTTAATTCAGATATAGTTTGAATAACAACAAAATTTATCATGAAAAGCTTGTTCTTCTTAGAATAATCAGAGATAGAAAATGAAAGCAAATCTTTTAATCATCACAAAATGATTTCCAAAGGAATTTTGATGCTCCCCCTTGACTTGAGCATGCATTTGACTATTAATGATACATAAAGATGAGATGAAAAGATAATAGAAGAAGCATAATCCACACAGTTGAAGTATTTTTATTTCTCAAATTTTTTTTTTTAAAGCTAGATTGCTGATGTATTGACTCGGAAGTTCTGACCTCAAGACTCAGAAGTTCTGACCTCAAGACTCAGAAGTTCTGAACTCAAGACTCAGAAGTTCTGATCTTAGTACTCAGAAATTCTGATTCTTAAGACTCAGAGTTCTGAGTACACTACTCAGACAATTTTACTTAGAAAAATTTAGCATTTTTAAGAAAGAAAAAAAAATTCAATTAGGCAGATTAAGCATTCCTATTTTACATATGAGAAAATAAAACCTTTTGTGATCAAGAGGCTTTGTGAACAAGTCGGCCAATTGATACTTTGTATGCACAAAGTGCATCTCTATAGTTCCTTTTTCCACATAGTCCTTTATAAAATGATACCTCACATCTATATGTTTAGTCTTCGAATGTTGAACAGGGTTCTGAGTAATGGCAATTGCACTTTCTGAGTCACAATAGATGGGAATCTTGTTAAGCTGATATCCATAGTCCATGAGTTGTGTTCTCATCCACAATGTTTGAGAGCATGAAGCAGCAGCAGCAACATACTCTGCTTCAGCAGTTGAAGTGGACACACAATTCTGCTTCTTTGATGCCCAACTCACTATTTTATCTCCCAAAAAGTGACAAGCACCAGATGTACTCTTTCTGTCCAACCTACTTCCTGCATGATCAGCATCAGTGAAAGCAGTCAATTTGAAGTCAGTTTCTTTTGGATACCATAAACCTAGATCAGGTGTTCCTTTGAGATATCTTAAAATCCTTTTGACAGCCAACATATGTGATTCTTTCGGGTTAGATTGAAATCTAGCACAGAAACAGGTAGAAAACATGATATCTGGTCTACTTGCAGTCAAATAAAGTAATGACCCAATCATGCCTCTATAGAGTTTGATATCTGCTGAAACACCTTTGAGATCAGCATCTAACTTTATGTTAGTTGCCATAGGTGTTCTCATAGAAGCACAATCAGACATTTTGAACTTTTTCAGAATATCTCTGACATATTTTCCTTGATTTATAAAAATACCTTTTGGTAATTGTTTGACTTGAAGACCAAGGAAAAAATTCAGCTCACCCATCATGCTCATTTCAAATTCAGATGACATGATTTTTGAAAAATTATCACATAATTCTGGACTGGTAGAACCAAATATTATGTCATCAACATAAATCTGAATCAGAATCAAATCATCACCCTGTTTCTTTAAAAACAAAGTTGTGTCAATCTTACCTTTCTTGAATCCTGAGCCTAACAAGTGTTTAGTAAGAGTGTCATACCAGGCTCGTGGTGCTTGTTTTAGACCATATAAAGCTTTGTCTAAAATATAAACATGATCAGGGAATTCTGGATCAACAAAACCTTCAGGTTGATGAACATACACCTCTTCATTAAGTTTGCCATTTAGAAAGGCTGATTTGACATCCATTTGATACACCTTGAAGTTTTTATGTGCAGCATAGGCTAAAAATATTCTGATTGCCTCTATTCTTGCCACTGGTGCAAATGTCTCATCATAATCAATTCCCTCTTGTTGACAGTATCCCTTAGCAACTAATCTTGCCTTGTTTCTGATGACAACACCTGATTCATCCTTTTTGTTTCTGAACACCCATTTAGTTCCAATAATATATTTACCTTCAGGCTTTGGAATGAGTCTCCAAACTTTATTTCTTTCAAATTGAAGCAATTCCTCTTGCATTGCTGAAATACAGTCTGGATCCTCTAGGGCTTCATTAGCTTTCTTTGGTTCAATTACACTCAAGAAACCAGCAAACATTGCTTCATTTGCTGTAGCTGATCTGGTCTTTACTCCTGCTGATGGATCACCTATTACTTGATGAATAGGATGATTTTTAGTCCATTTATTAGCACTAGGGAGTACATCAATCTCTGAATAATTGTTGTTTGCATCATTCTCATCAATGATTGCTTGTAATTCTGAACTGTCCCCTTGTTCTGATGTATGAATAGGAGTTATATCCAAGTTTGGGTTCTGATTAATAAAGTCAGAATTCTGAGTGACTTGTTCAGAGTTCTGAGTACAAGAATCAGAATTCTGATTACAAGGTTCAGAATTTTCACCACTTGTATTTATTAGATTTGGACATTCCTCTGATGGACCTTTGTCAGAAATTACAGTTGATTGAACTATTTCTGGAGTCTTATTTTTCATCTCTTTGACCATCTTTGGGTTTTCATATTCTGCATAAGAATTAGAAATTAGTTCACTAAAAGCATCCTTAAACAGTAAATTGAGTTCTGAACAAATAGGATTAGAATTTGTATCAGAAGTCATTTTTGTCTTGTTCAGCATGAGTTCTGAACTGTCTTGTTCAGCATGAGTTCTGAACTGTCTTGTTCAGAAGTCCGCATTCTGGCTTCATCAAAAGTTACATTTATGCTTTCCATCATCCTCTTGGTTCTTCTATTGTAGATTCTGAATGCTTTGGAAGTTAAAGAATAACCCACAAAGTATCCTTCATCTGCCTTTTTATCGAATTTGGCAAGTTTTCTCTGTCTCTAAGAACATAGCATCTGCAACCAAAAACATGAAAGAATTTGATTAATGGTTTTCTTTTATTTATCAGTTCATAAGCAGTCTTATTTAATCTCATCCAGTTCTTTCAGAGCAGGAACAATTTTCTGAAGTAGCACATTTCTCAGATTAAGCCTCTTATCAATTTTGTCAATGATTTCTTGAATAATTTCAACTTGCTGATTGATTACTTCTTGAGTCATGTTTGCTTCCTTCACTTTCAGCATCTTTTTCTCCAAATTATGCTTTATGATTCTTAAAGTTCCAGAACAGTATTTTGCAGTTTCCTTTGCTCTGAAGAAGATCTTTCCACTTTTGTTTTTCAAAAATACTCCCAAATCTGGATATTTGTGAACACTTCCAGTCTTTAACTCCTTTTTCTGTTCATGATCTGTGTTGGGATTTGCCAGATAAACACATGACTTTTGTAAGTACAAAGCTATTTGAAAATCTGTATAACAGTGCCACCTTAAGATGTAGAACATGGCCTCAATTACCACACTTCTTGCCTTCCTTTCATTTCTGTCTTTGCTCGACTCTTTGAAGCATAGAAAGCTGTATAATCTGTAGAAGTCAACCACTGATAGTTTCTCAAAATCTGCATCAGTAAAGAAATAAACCTTGCCATCTTCTCTCAGAACTTCAAAAGATAAGTACTCCATCTTTCTGAATTTCTTAACCCTCAGTTCTCTGATTCCAGTAATTAAAAAATCTGAGTAAATGGCTTGCTTTGTTTTGCCAAGACATCTTGATTTTTCAGCCAACCAGATCTGAGTCTCCTTAGGTCTATCATAATACACATCCAAGAATTGTACTTCTTTTGGTTTGAAGAACTCAGGCAAATCAAATTCAAGAAAGTATCCATTTAGATCAATGGATATTTCATCTTCTTTGGGTTCAGACTGTTCAGCTTGATCAAAACTAGTTATCTGCACATTTTGAGATGTTGTGTTCTGCACTTCTTCAACTTCATCTGACAGAATTTCATTCACTTCATACTCAGCAGGAAACACAAAATCATTATGTAGAATCTTTTTGGGATTCACCTCAGATAGCAACCATTCACTACTGTTTCTGATTTTTCTTCTAAGATCCAACCTCCTCTTCACACAGTTTATACATCTCTTCTTTAAACTCTCTCTTTCAGTTTCCACACTTACTTCCATTTTAATCAATAACCAATTCAGAGTTGCATCACTGTACTTCACCAACTCTTTTAATCTGAACAATTCAAGCCTTTCGTGAACTATATATGTGAACCCTTCTGTCTCCATTCCTTCATTTATAAATCCCTTCAAATGCAAACCAATTTCTGCTTTCTTTGTGGGAGAACTCAGATTACACTTCTCTTTTCTTTCTTCAATAGCTAATTGGAAGTCATACAAGTATATATTTCTGGCATAGATACCCAGAAGTCTTCTGCATTCAATTTCTATCAAGGCTTCTTCAGTGCTGGCAAAGAACTTGACTAGAAAGATCTGATCATCAAGAGTCAATCTGTGAAAATCAAAAGTAGACATGGAAACCTTTGTATTTCTTTCTTTCAGTACTTCCATTCTAACAAACATTAAACCATTGAATTCATCTTGTTGAAACATCAGAACTTTCTCAATTCTTTTCTGAATATGCAGTTTTGAGTCAGGAACTCTGAACCTGTTAGAAGCTTCTGAGTAGACCATCTGAGCTCTGTCATCCATAAAACCATCAACGTTACTTTCCAAAAGCTCATACTCTCCTTCTGTGTAGTAGAGATTATCATATATTTCCTCAGGAAAGATATCATCATGAAATTGTCTGGCTAATGGCACATCACTTAACTCTAGAATGAAATCACATACAGGTTCTTCTAGTCTTTGCAAGTTAATCTTTGGGATCTCAATTGGTTTTCTGAATACATACTCAGAAGGCATAAAGAAGTCTTTCACTTTCACATACTCTTCTTCTATATTTAACTCATCACAAAAGTTAAATATAAAATCATCTTCAAAATCCTGAGTATAATTCACAGTTCTGTCTTCTTCTCCCATTAGATCAATAGGTCTTACCATTTTTATTCCTTGCTGAACTTTTTGAACATTCAAAGCTCTGACTAAATTATTATGCATTCTTCTGATCAACTCTTCACTTAACCTCCTTTCTTCTAATTCAGAATCGGTCATATTTTCTTTGTTATACACCACAATATCTGTACACATGTTGACCACTTCACTTTCCACTGTCTTTTCTGATCTCAATACAGATTCCTCAATAGCTTCAGTTTCATCTGAGTTTCCTTCCTTTTCTATGTCTAAGTTCAATTCCTCTGTTTTATCTGAATCACCACCATCTGTACTTTCCAACTCCATTTCCTCTGTATCTGAGCTATCAATCTGAACTATCTGAGTTATTGCCTTTAAATTTTCCTGTGTCTGATCTTCTGAACTTTTTGTACTAGCTAATTGCATATCTACCATCTCAAAATCTTCTATGCCAATATCATCATCAGAACTTAACCTTTGTCTTTTCTCCCCCTTTTGATGATCATGAGGCTCATTATCATCAAACTTTCTTTTCAAGTTCTGATTAAAAGTAACTTCAGGTTCAGCTTCTGCAATAGGAACAGGATCAAGAGGATTTGAAGTAGAAGCCAATGATACACTCAGTGCTTTCAGTATAGATTCCTGCATACCTTGCATTTGTTTTAACATATCTTTTTGAAAACCAGACATTATATCCATGATCTCCTTTTTGTGAGAATCCAAGGATTTCTTTACATCATCTACTTTGGTTTCAACAGAAATCAACTTTTTCTCCAACACAACTTTCAAATCTGACATCTCATCATTCAAATCCTCCACCTTCTTCTCCAAATTTTCTACTTTTTCCCCCATCTCCTTGTTTTGTTTCTGAATCTTTTCAAATTCAGAAGTTTCTAACAGTGAACCTGAACCAACAGATGGTCCAGTTTTCATGTGCCCAGAGGGCTCATGGCCTGTAGATAACACACAGTCATCTTGTACAACAGATGTACGTTTGAATGAGGCTTTTGTAATGTTCACCTCACCAGGACTTCCATCCAATCCTCGACACCCAACATTAGGTATGTCTATGAATGTTGTTTCAGGAATACGAAATTCCTGATTTGTGCAAGTGTCAGAAGGAATTTCAGGCTCAATATGAATAGGACTGTGATATTCAGACTCAATGTGTTGAAAAATAGATTGGGATTTATCACCTCCCTCCAAATGAGTTTGGGATGGTTCCCCGGATTTGTGTGAAACAGTAGCATGTTGAAATGCTTCTGAGTGGATATGGATGGGTTGTTCAAGATCCACCACTAGGTCCATGGTGTTTGTTTCAATATTGGACACCAAGAGATGTGAACCAATAGCATTTGTGGTTACCTGGTCAAGATTAGCTGGTTCAGAGGAATCTCTTTCTGTTTGAACCTCTGTTGACAATCTCTCATCCTCATCACTCTCATTCTATTTTTCCTCACCAAATCTAACCAAGCTCTCAGAATTTTCCCTCTCAAGTCTCTCAGAATGTTCACCCATCTGAACATCCTCCCCCTCTCTAATTCGACTAGACCCCTCACCTCTCTTCTCAGGTTGGTCCTCTTGGGTAGGGATTTGAGGTAATTCAATTCCCATAGAGGTGCAATAAGCTTTTAAAATCTCACTCTCCCTTGGAATATAATTCCTAAGTGATTTTGGCAACAGTTTATGATTGGGATAGTTTTCAAGTCTTGTTACCGAGGTCATCTTACCCAAATAAAATGTAGGACCATGCTCTTCATTTGTTCTTCTTGAGATTGTTCTGTTTTCCTGCATGGCATACCAAATAACAATTTGCCAGTACCTTATATAAGGAATGTATGTCAGTGGAGCATCCTTTGTTTTCTTCTTAATTGCTTTCTGATTCTTCTCAAATGTATTCTTCATGTCTTCCCAAAGTATTAAAGTATAGTCATAATGCCTATTCTTCACTAAACCCTGAAAGATCTGAAGAATTTGTTTAGAACCTTGATCAGCAGAACTATTCTTCCCTGACACACATTTATTTACCACATGAAAGAAGCAAGCCCAAATAGGTGGTAATTTGTTTCTTCTGAACAAACTGAGAGTCCTCAATCCTTCATTGTATCCCAACTTCAAAAACTCTGCTATTAATTCCTCTGTTAAGGGTGAGTCCTCAAAATCTGTCCTTCTTTGTACATCATCTTTCTCTGGTAAATTCAGCATTTCTCTTAGTGCAGAGATAGATAAGGCAAATGTCACTCCTCCAATTTCAGACACAAACTTATTATCTTCTAACCTAAGATGTTTCCACCATTGTTGTATGTACTGAACAGGCACATTTTTACTTCGTGTAAACCATTTTCTATACGGATGGTGTTTGAATAACTCCATGATAATTCTGTGTTCAGGTTTAAACCGACTTTCCTCGAATAATATAACACAGTTATTTTCAGATAATTTCAGCCATTCACTCTCAGGAACAATTCTTTCCACTAAAATAGGTCTATCTGACATAATAGAACCTGCAGCACTCTGTTCATGTTCAATATTAACGTTTACCTCATCCGCATTTCCTTCAGATTCATCCATTTGTTCATCTTCTCCATCATTTCTTATTGCTTCTTCTTCTACAGCCCTATTCTGTACTTCATCATTATCCGAATCAGATGAATCCATTATCGATTTTGTAGAGTGTAGCGAAATTTGACCACTCCTTCGTATTCTAGACATGATTTAAGAAGAAAACAAATTCAAAGAACTCTGGATTTGATTCGTATCTCACTTTTCGCTCTGGAATTTAAAAAGATTTGAAATAGGGATTTTAAGACCTATTTAAAATCCGCGAAGTTGAAAGGTTTAACGGAAAAGCGAAATCAATGTTATAACGGAGTCAACACATTTAAAATGCCACAGAGGATTTAAATGAAATGTGTGGCATAATCAAACAAATATGAAGCTGACACGTGTTAGTGGATAGAATTTTGACTCAAATCAAAGATCTGAATAACACGCTCAGATGTTTTGACTTTTCTTTACCAGATATCTGATTGTTCTTCTCAGAAGAATTTTACCTTGTAACCAAAATGTCATTTAAAATCAACTTCTGACAAATATAAAACATTTTGATTATTCAGAAGAGGTTTGAACAGATAGAAACACTTTTTATCATCAAAATTCTGTTCATATTATGATGAATTAAAAAATCATTTAAAATTTTATATCTGAATATGAATTTTTTTTTAATTCAGATATAGTTTGAATAACAACAAAATTTATCATGAAAAGCTTGTTCTTCTTAGAATAATCAGAGATGGAAAATGAAAGCAAATCTTTTAAGCATCACAAAATGATTTCCAAAAGAATTTTGATGCTCCCCCTTGACTTGAGCATGCATTTGACTATTAAAGATACATAAAGATGAGATGAAAAGATAATAGAAGAAGCATAATCCACACAGTTGAAATTTTTTTTTTTTCCAGAAATTTTCTCATCTGTCTTTTTAGAGTTTGGTCTTTGCAAATTGTCAGAACTTGTTATAGAACTAGCAGGTCTTATGAAAACTTCAACAATTTCTGGGATATTTGGCTTAGAAACTTGAAGTTTTTCATACAAGTTTATTGGAGCTCTTTTTAAAGTGACATTTTCTTCCAATCCCAATCCCTTCTTTGGGTTGTAAAATCTTGTATCTTTAACATTGCTTAATAAAAGATTTAGTGTTTGCTGAGTCTGACCCCTTTTCAAATTCAGATCTTCTAATTCTTTAATTTTGGTGTATAAATTCTTTCTTTCTTCAAATAACATATCAAATTTTATTTGTAAATCACCTTTTTCATCCTTTATTTTTGAAAACTCAACTTTTAGTTCAGAAAACCTTTTCATCAATTCAGAATTTTCATCTTTAACTTTCTGTTTCTCAGCCTCAGATTCTTCATATTGTTCTTTTATTACTTCTTTTTCAATTCTGAATTTGTTAACCAAATTTCTTTCTCCTTTTATCTGTTTTCTTAGATTAGCAAATTCAGTTTTCATTTCACCAATCTGTGTCATTAACTCTAATTCAAGTGAAGAATGTACCTCAGCAGATGACTCAGAATCAGCATCTTCAAAATCAGAATCATCCTCATTTCTCATTTTTGCCATATAGCTCTGCATCTGTGGAAAGTTGATATGATCATCTTCATCAGAAGTGTAGTACAACCAATTCTCCTGTTCAGCCAACAAAGCAATTTTATCATCTCTCTTCTTTGCAAGCTGAGCCTTCTTGGTGTAGTACTCATAGTCTTTCACAATTTTAACTCTGCAATCCTTAGCATAGTGGCCAGATTTTCCACATTTGAAACACAGATTCTTTTCTTTTCTCTCATCCTTCTCTTCTTTGTTTTCTTCACTTCTCTCTACTCTCTTTTCAAACTTATTTTCTTCTCTGTCTTCTTTCTTCTTATAATCTGAACTCCCAACTCTCTTATAATTTCCTTGAAATCTACCCTTCCCATACCTTTTGTTGAAAGTATTTGTCAACAAAGCTAGTTTCTCAGCCATTATCTTGATATCTTCATCATCTTCTGATCCTTCTTCCTTGTCAGATTCTTCCAGATTAGGTATCTCTGATAGATATGCAGTCTTTTTGGGTGCTTTGATTGCTTTGGACTTTGATAAGAATGCTAACTGATCAGCAACATTTTTCTTCTCTTCCACAACTAACTTGACAGAATCTTCATGTTGATTAAGAACACAGAACAGATCATTTAAGTCTTCTTCACACATATCCTTGTTCATTTGCAGACTTATGGCAAATGATGACCATTCTGAATTTAGACTGTTCAAAAATTTGTAATTTATTTCTGACTTCGCTTTCTTCAGTCCATTTCTTCTCAAGTCATTTAGAATAGTGCAAAATTTACTGTATGTCTGTGTCAAACTTTCTGACTCTTTTGCTTTGAACTATTCATAAGCATTTATGCTTTGATTTAATTTTGCCTGAATAGATCTCACAGTTCCTAGCATCTGCCTTTCCAATTCGTCCCACATTTCTTTAGCTGATGATCCACTGTCAATCCTGTTAAGAACCTCATTTGGGACAGCCAAAGTCATCAAAGTAATTGCTCTTTTGTCAATAGCATGCCTATTCTTCTGTTCAGCTGTGTATTGGGAATAACTCTTTTTCACCCTGGTCGCTGGAATTTCTGGAGTTGTCTCTGTAGCAGGAGTTGCAGCAACATCGATGTACACTTCAATTGGACCTTCTCGAATAGAGATCATAAGATTTTCATCAATGTTGTCTAGGAATTGAATCATACGGATTTTCCATTGATGATACTCTTCTGGTATAAGAACAGGCGGTTTGGTTTCAGATCCCATGGCTAGATATTCTTTAGAATTCATGATTGTAAGAAAATTCAACAGAAAGACAAATTCGAGTTTCTTGATCGAAATGTAACAGGTAATTCAAGAACTAGCCCTAGCAGCGGAATCGAATTTTGAATGAATCAAGAAATCTTCAAGAAATTGATCAATCGATCTTCGCGATAACAATCTTGAACGAATTTGTTTGTTGATTAGCTCTGATACCAATTGTAAGTTCAGGATCTTATCTTACAATCAATGTAGAAACCAGTAATTGAGAATTTGTATGATCAAGCCCAATTGTATTCAATGATGAACAGAATTACAGATCTAAGAGAGAGAGAATCTCAAAGATTACAAAGAATGAATACAAAGTTATACGGGAAAAATCAATCAGTTAGCAACATAGAGCTAACTACTATTTATACTGCAACAGACATCTTAAAGCTACAGTACAAACAAGAAAGACTAATAAGAACATAACACGTGTCCTAATTAGTTTATAAAATACTAAGTAAAGTATCTCGTCATAAGTTCTGAACAGGTAGTTCAGAACTTCTGAACATTCTTCTGATAACGCTTTCTCAGAACTTCTGACTCCTTAACTCAGACATCTGACTTCTCTTCCCAGACTTCTGATTTCTCTTATCAATACTTCTGAGCTTTCCAAGTCAGACCTCTGACTTCTCTACTCAGAACATCTGAGTCTTCTTATCAGATCTTCAACACTTGGTTTATTGACAAAACTTCAGATCTAACAAATCTCTTATTGATTAAAGTTCTATTCTGTGTAAAACAAGCAGTTGCAATTGCTTCAGCCCATAGGAAAGTAGGAAGATTTGCATAAGCCAGCATTGTTCTCGCAGCTTCAACTAGAGTTCTATTCTTCCTTTCAACAACACCATTTTGTTGAGGAGTTCTGACAGCAGAAAAATTGTGAGAAATCCCAGAACTTTCTAAAAAATTCAGAAGAGTCTCATTTCTGAACTCTGTTCCATTATCACTTCTGATTTTCTGAACTGGAAGTTGTAAGAGAACTTGAATCCTTTTGATAAAATTTATCAATGTAGTAGCAGCTTCTGACTTAGCTCTTAGGAACTCAACCCATGTGTATCTGGAGAATTCATCAACAATCACAAGCATATATTTCTTTCCTCCCATAGATTGAACTGAAATTGGACCACAAAGATCAGTATGAATCATTTCTAATGGTGCTTTGCAAGATGAATCCATTTTTAATTTGTGAGAACTCTTTTTCATCTTGCCCATTTCACAAGCTGAGCATAATGATTCTTTTTCAAATTTAAGCTTTGGTAAGCCTTTAACCGGATGTTTTGCAACGAGATTATTAAGATCTTTGAAATTCAGATGAGAACATCTTCTGTGCCAAAGCCAGCATTCATTTGCAGTTGATTTTGATAAAAGACAAACTGTATTTAATGTTTTCAATTTTGAAAAATTAACTACAAATAAGTCCATATGTCTTTTGGCCCAGAAGACTTTAACATCATTTTCAGTTAAAATCATGCAACCTGTTATTTGAAACTTAATTTGACAAAGACTGTCTAAAAACTGACTTATGCTGAAAAGATTATGCTGTAATCCTTCAACATAGAAAACCTTTTGGATAGTCAGATCCCCTTTAGTTAAATCCCCATAACCTTTGACTTGTCCTTTGCTGTTATTTCCAAAGTTTACTGCTCCTCCAGCCTTTTCTGTGAAGTTTGATAGAAAAGACTTCTGACCTGTCATGTGTCTTGAAGCTCCTGAATCTAAAAATCACACATGACAGCCCTGCAAAAGGATCAGTTAGGTTTAGGTACCCATTTTGGAATGGGTCCATCTTTGTTAGCTTTGCCATTGGATTTAACATTAGTACCTTTTACTCTCCACTCAAAATCTTTCTTCAAACACCATTTTCCTTGAACTTTTATGAAGTCAGAACATTTTCTGCTTACAAGCTTGTTCGAATTCTTTTTGAGAGTTGTAACTTTTGGTTTTGCTATATTTTCAACTTTCTTTTCTTTTATCTTTTCTTTCTTCTGAGTCTGAGGAACAGAAATTTTCTTCTTTTCTGTATTTTGAGGAACAGAAACTTTCTGAATATCTTTTCTTATGTATGAAACAGAAGTTATTTTGACTTGACATTTATGAGAATATTGGAATGAATCATTTTTACATCTAACACAAACAAGATTTTTCTTTGCAAGTGACAATAAATCTGAAACATAGGTCATTTCATTTTTATTGATACTGTTCAGAGTACAATTGCCCTTATTACAAGAATTTCTAGCTTTGAGTTCAGAAGTAGATTTCATTCTAAGCTTCTCAAGATCCCTTTTCAGATCATTCAACTTTGCAAGATCATCTTTCCTTTTGCTTTCTTCTTTTTCTGAAAAAGTCAAGTTCTTTTTGTTAGAAGAATTGGATGATTCACCTTTTTCATATGTACTTGATTCATTAAAGAATTTATCATTTTCTCTTGAAGCATTAATTTTAAAAAGATCATACTCAGTCTTCAGTTTTTCAAGCTCTGTTATTTTCTGAATAAAAATATTCTTTTCTTTCAAAGCTTCTTCAAGTTTAATATCCACCTCACAAAAATCATTTTCAAGTTCATCATAAGCTTTCCTTAAGTCCTCAAGTTCTTGACTCACAAGATTAAATCTCTTTTCAAGTTGCAAAAATTCATCTGATTTTGTTTCAGAAAATCCAGTTGAATCAGACTTCTGACTACCTAAGTCAGAGTTCTGATTTACAGACTCAGATGTCTGATCTTTAGACTCAGAGTTCTGACTACAAAGTTCAGAATCCTGACTAGAAGTTTTAGACTTCTGATTGACTGTTTCAGAATTTTTACTTGTGTCAAATATGATCTCAATGTCATGATATGAAAAACTTGGTTGTTTATTTTTGTAGCTGACATTTAAAGAATCATAATTGAATTTAGTATCATTGTATCTTGGCTTCTCATCTGTTGGTTTAGAAACTTCTTTCTTAACCTTTTCTTCTGAACCAACTGACTTTTCTGTTTTAGACTCAGAAATTTTCTCATCTGACTTTTTAGAGTTTGGTCTTTGCAAATTGTCAGAACTTGTTATAGAACTAGCAGGTCTTATGAAAACTTCAACAATTTCTGGGATTTTTGGCTTAGAAACTTGAAGTTTTTCATACAAGTTTATTGGAGCTCTTTTTAAAGTGACATTTTCTTCCAATCCCAATCCCTTCTTTGGGTTGTAAAATCTTGTATCTTTAACATTGCTTAATAAAAGATTTAGTGTTTGCTGAGTCTGACCCCTTTTCAAATTCAGATCTTCTAATTCTTTAATTTTGGTGTATAAATTCTTTCTTTCTTCAAATAACATATCAAATTTTATTTGTAAATCACCTTTTTCATCCTTTATTTTTGAAAACTCAACTTTTAGTTCAGAAAGCCTTTTCATCAATTCAGAATTTTCATCTTTAACTTTCTGTTTCTCAGCCTCAGATTCTTCATATTGTTCTTTTATTACTTCTTTTTCAATTCTGAATTTGTTAACCAAATTTCTTTCTCCTTTTATCTGTTTTCTTAGATTAGCAAATTCAGTTTTCATTTCACCAATCTGTGTCATTAACTCTAATTCAAGTGAAGAATGTACCTCAGCAGATGACTCAGAATCAGCATCTTCAAAATCAGAATCATCCTCATTCCTCATTTTTGCCATATAGCTCTGCATCTGTGGAAAGTTGATATGATCATCTTCATCAGAAGTGTAGTACAACCAATTCTCTTGTTCAGCCAACAAAGCATATTTATCATCTCTCTTCTTTGCAAGCTGAGCCTTCTTGGTGTAGTACTCATAGTCTTTCACAATTTTAACTCTGCAATCCTTAGCATAGTGGCCAGATTTTCCACATTTGAAACACAGATTCTTTTCTTTTCTCTCATCCTTTTCTTCTTTGTTTTCTTCACTTCTCTCTACTCTCTTTTCAAACTTATTTTCTTCTCTGTCTTCTTTCTTCTTATAATCTGAACTCCCAACTCTCTTATAATTTCCTTGAAATCTACCCTTCCCATACCTTTTGTTGAAAGTATTTGTCAACAAAGCTAGTTTCTCAGCCATTATCTTGATATCTTCATCATCTTCTGATCCTTCTTCCTTGTCAGATTCTTCCAGATTAGGTATCTCTGATAGATATGCAGTCTTTTTGGGTGCTTTGATTGCTTTGGACTTTGATAAGAATGCTAACTGATCAGCAACATTTTTCTTCTCTTCCACAACTAACTTGACAGAATCTTCATGTTGATTAAGAACACAGAACAGATCATTTAAGTCTTCTTCACACATATCCTTGTTCATTTGCAGACTTATGGCAAATGATGACCATTCTGAATTTAGACTGTTCAGAAATTTGTAATTTATTTCTGACTTCGTTTTCTTCAGTCCATTTCTTCTCAAGTCATTTAGAATAGTGCAAAATTTACTGTATGTCTGTGTCAAACTTTCTGACTCTTTTGCTTTGAACCTTTCATAAGCATTTATGCTTTGATTTAACTTTGCCTGAATAGATCTCACAGTTCCTAGCATCTGCCTTTCCAATTCGTCCCACATTTCTTTAGCTGATGATCCACTGTCAATCCTGTTAAGAACCTCATTTGGGACAGCCAAAGTCATCAAAGTAATTGCTCTTTTGTCAATAGCATGCCTATTCTTCTGTTCAGCTGTGTATTGGGAATAACTCTTTTTCACCCTGGTCGCTGGAATTTCTGGAGTTGTCTCTGTAGCAGGAGTTGCAGCAACATCGATGTACACTTCAATTGGACCTTCTCGAATAGAGATCATAAGATTTTCATCAATGTTGTCTAGGAATTGGATCAAACGGATTTTCCATTGCTGATACTCTTCTGGTATAAGAACAGGCGGTTTGGTTTCAGATCCCATGGCTAGATATTCTTTAGAAGACATGATTGTAAGAAAATTCAACAGAAAGACAAATTCGAGTTTCTTGATCGAAATGTAACAGGTAATTCAAGAATTGCCAAGAATTCAAGAACTAGCCCTAGCAGCGGAATCGAATTTTGAATGAATCAAGAAATCTTCAAGAAATTGATCAATCGATCTTCGCGATAACAATCTTGAACGAATTTGTTTGTTGATTGGCTCTGATACCAATTGAAAGTTCAGGATCTTATCTTACAATCAATGTAGAAAGCAGTAATTGAGAATTTGTATGATCAAGCCCAATTGTATTCAATGATGAACAGAATTACAGATCTAAGAGAGAGAGAATCTCAAAGATTACAAAGAATGAATACAAAGTTATACGGGAAAAATCAATCAGTTAGCAACGTAGAGCTAACTACTATTTATACTGCAACGGACATCTTAAAGCTACAGTACAAATAAGAAAGACTAATAAGAACATAACACGTGTCCTAATTAGTTTATAAAATACTAAGTAAAGTATCTCGTCATAAGTTCTGAACAGGTAGTTCAGAACTTCTGAACATTCTTTTGATAACGCTTCTCAGATCTTCTGACTCCTTAACTCAGACATCTGACTTCTCTTCCCAGACTTCTGATTTCTCTTATCAATACTTCTGAGCTTTCACAGTCAGACCTCTGACTTCTCTACTCAGAACATCTGAGTCTTCTTATCAGATCTTCAACACTTGGTTTATTGACAAAACTTCAGATCTAACACTCACTCATTGGTCTGATTGAGGTGTATAATATATCAATGGAAAGCTATCTGTGTCTAGAACAACCTTCTAGTTTACATCGAGATCTAGTTGTGACTTTAAGGGGCTCGAAATAGTGTATTTCCAAAACTGGTCATGTTAAAACGGGTTTTGCGCACTGTTTTTGTAAAATTCATATAAAATTGGTCATTGATCCAAAAAATGTGCATTTTAGGCGATTAGATTCCTAAGAAATAGTAGTACGTTTTTAATTTAGATGTCAAATCTTAATTTGTTCTCTAAGTATGAGTAAATAGTCAAAACGTTTGTAAGACGGAAGCTGTAACTTTTCAAAGTTGTTTTCT
Organism: Saussurea involucrata; assembly: GCA_033807775.1. Classification (NCBI taxonomy): domain Eukaryota; kingdom Viridiplantae; phylum Streptophyta; class Magnoliopsida; order Asterales; family Asteraceae; genus Saussurea; species Saussurea involucrata. Next base: position 48,889 of record JAWVWS010001174.1, read on the forward strand.
ACTAAAAACTAGGGGTGAGCATCGGTCGGGTCGGGTCGGGCAGAAAAACCCCCAAACTGATCGGGTTTCTTGTGGACAAAACTAGCCCCGAAACCCTTCCTAAGTAAAGTTC
>JAWVWS010001176.1:0-71622 GCA_033807775.1 Saussurea involucrata
AGATGTCAAATCTTAATTTGTTCTCTAAGTATGAGTAAATCGTCAAAACGTTTGTAGGACGGAAGCTGTAACTTTTCAAAGTTGTTTTCTACTAAAAACTAGGGGTGAGCATCGGTCGGGTCGGGCCGAAAAAACCCCAACCCGATCGGGTTTCGGGTGGACAAAACAGGCCCCGAAACCCTTCCTAAGTAAAGTTCGAGTTTCGGACTTCGGGTCTAATCGGTTTTCGGGTTCATCGGGTCGGGTTCATCGGGTTTCGGACTTAGATCTAAGCATAAAGTTCCGTTTGTTGAAAAATCTGTATAAAATCACTCACTCATTGGTCTGATTGAGGTGTATAATATATCGATGGAAATCTCTTTGTGTCTAGAACAAACTTCTAGTTTACAACGAGATCTAATTGTGACTTTAAGGGGCTCGAAATAGTGTCTTTCCAAAACTGGTCATGTTAAAACAGGTTTTGCGCACTGTTTTGGTAAAATCCATATAAAATTGGTCATTGATCCAAAAAATGTGCATTTTAGGCGATTAGATTCCTAAGAAATAGTAGTACGTTTTTAATTTAGATGTCAAATCTTAATTTGTTCTCTAAGTATGAGTAAATCGTCAAAACGTTTGTAGGACGGAAGCTGTAACTTTTCAAAGTTGTTTTCTACTAAAAACTAGGGGTGACCATCGGTCGGGTCGGGTCGGGCCGAAAACCCCCCAACCCGATCGGGTTTCGGGTGGACAAAACAGGCCCCGAAACCTTTCCAAAGTAAAGTTCGAGTTTCGGACTTCGGGTCTAATCGGTTTTCGGGTTCATCGGGTTTCGGACTTAGATCTAAGCATAAAGTTCTTTTTGTTGAAAAATCCGTATAAAATCACTCACTCATTGGTCTGATTGAGGTGTATAATATATCGATGGAAAGTTCTCTGAGTCTAGAACAACTTTCCAGTTTACAACAAGATCTTATTGTGACTTTAAGGGGCTCGAAATAGTGTATTTCCAAAACTGGTCATGTTAAAACGGGTTTTGCGCACTGTTTTTGTAAAATCCATATAAAATTGGTCATTGATCCAAAAAATGTGCATTTTAGGAGATTAGATTTCTAAGAAATAGTAGTACGTTTTTAATTTAGATGTCAAATCTTAATTTGTTCTCTAAGTATGAGTAAATCGTAAAAACGTTTGTAGGACGGAAGCTGTAACTTTTCAAAGTTGTTTTCTACTAAAAACTAGGGGTGAGCATCGGTCGGGTCGGGTCGGGCCGAAAAACCCCCAACCCGATCGGGTTTCGGGTGGACAAAACAGGCCCCGAAACCCTTCCTAAGTAAAGTTCGAGTTTCGGACTTCGAGTCTAATCGGTTTTTGGGTTCACCGGGTCGGGTACATCGGGTTTCGGACTTAGATCTAAGCATAAAGTTCTGTTTGTTGAAAAATCCGTATAAAATCACTCACTCATTGGTCTGATTGAGGTGTACAATATATCGATGGAAAGCTCTCTGTGTCTAGAACAAACTTCTAGTTTACAACGAGATCTAATTGTGAATTTAAGGGGCTCGAAAGAGTGTATTTCCAAAACTGGTCATGTTAAAACGGGTTTTGCGCACTGTTTTTGTAAAATTCATATAAAATTGGTCATTGATCCAAAAAATGTGCATTTTAGGCGATTAGATTCCTAAGAAATAGTAGTACGTTTTTAATTTAGATGTCAAATCTTAATTTGTTCTCTAAGTATGAGTAAATCGTCAAAACGTTTGTAGGACGGAAGCTGTAACTTTTCAAAGTTGTTTTCTACTAAAAACTAGGGGTGAGCATCGGTCGGGTCGGGTCGGGCCGAAAAACCCCCAACCCGATCGGGTTTCGGGTGGACAAAACAGGCCCCGAAACCCTTCCTAAGTAAAGTTCGAGTTTCGGACTTCAGGTCTAATCGGTTTTCGGGTTCATCGGGTCGGGTTCATCGGGTTTCGGACTTAGATCTAAGCATAAAGTTCTGTTTGTTGAAAAATCCGTATAAAATCACTCACTCATTGGTCTGATTGAGGTGTACAATATATCGATGGAAAGCTCTCTGTGTCTAGAACAAACTTCTAGTTTACAATGAGATCTAATTGTGAATTTAAGGGGCTCGGAATAGTGTATTTCCAAAACTGGTCATGTTAAAACGGGTTTTGCGCACTGTTTTTGTAAAATTCATATAAAATTGGTCATTGATCCAAAAAATGTGCATTTTAGGCGATTAGATTCCTAAGAAATAGTAGTACGTTTTTAATTTAGATGTCAAATCTTAATTTGTTCTCTAAGTATGAGTAAATCGTCAAAACGTTTGTAGGACGGAAGCTGTAACTTTTCAAAGTTGTTTTCTACTAAAAACTAGGGGTGAGCATCGGTCGGGTCGGGTCGGGCCGAAAAACCCCCAACCCGATCGGGTTTCGGGTGGACAAAACAGGCCCCGAAACCCTTCCTAAGTAAAGTTCGAGTTTCGGACTTCAGGTCTAATCGGTTTTCGGGTTCATCGGGTCGGGTTCATCGGGTTTCGGACTTAGATCTAAGCATAAAGTTCTGTTTGTTGAAAAATCCGTATAAAATCACTCACTCATTGGTCTGATTGAGGTGTACAATATATCGATGGAAAGCTCTCTGTGTCTAGAACAAACTTCTAGTTTACAACGAGATCTAATTGTGACTTTAAGGGGCTCGAAATAGTGTATTTCCAAAACTGGTCATGTTAAAACGGGTTTGCGCACTGTTTTTGTAAAATTCATATAAAATTGGTCATTGATCCAAAAAATGTGCATTTTAGGTGATTAGATTCCTAAGAAATATTAGTACGTTTTTAATTTAGATGTCAAATCTTAATTTGTTCTCTAAGTATGAGTAAATCGTCAAAACGTTTGTAGGACGGAAGCTGTAACTTTTCAAAGTTGTTTTCTACTAAAAACTAGGGGTGAGCATCGGTCGGGTCGGGTCGGGCCAAAAAACCCCCAACCCGATCGGGTTTCGGGTGGACAAAACAGGCCCCGAAACCCTTCCTAAGTAAAGTTCGAGTTTCGTACTTCGGGTCTAATCGGTTTTCGGGTTCATCGGGTCGGTTCATCGAGTTTCGGACTTAGATCTAAGCATAAAGTTCTGTTTGTTGAAAAATCCGTATAAAATCACTCACTCATTGGTCTGATTGAGGTGTATAATATATCGATGGAAATCTCTCTGTGTCTAGAACAAACTTCTAGCTTACAACGAGATCTAATTGTGAATTTAAGGGGCTCGAAATAGTGTATTTCCAAAACTGGTCATGTTAAAACGGGTTTTGCGCACTGTTTTTGTAAAATTCATATAAAATTGGTCATTGATCCAAAAAAATGTGCATTTTAGGCGATTAGATTCCTAAGAAATAGTAGTACGTTTTTAATTTAGATGTCAAATCTTAAATTGTTCTCTAAGTATGAGTAAATCGTCAAAACGTTTGTAGGACGGAAGCTGTAACTTTTCAAAGTTGTTTTCTACTAAAAACTAGGGGTGAGCATCGGTCGGGTCGGGTCGGGCCGAAAAACCCCCAACCCGATCGGGTTTCGGGTGGACAAAACAGGCCCCGAAACCCTTCCTAAGTAAAGTTCGAGTTTCGGACTTCGGGTCTAATCGGTTTTCGGGTTCATCGGGTCGGGTTCATCGGGTTTCGGACTTAGATCTAAGCATAAAGTTCTGTTTGTTGAAAAATCCGTATAAAATCACTCACTCATTGGTCTGATTGAGGTGTATAATATATCGATAGAAATCTCTCTGTGTCTAGAACAAACTTCTAGCTTACAACAAGATCTAATTGTGACTTTAAGGGGCTCGAAATAGTGTATTTCCAAAACTGGTCATGTTAAAATGGGTTTTGTGCACTGTTTTTGTAAAATTCATATAAAATTGGTCATTGATCCAAAAAATGTGCATTTTAGGCGATTAGATTCCTAAGAAATAGTAGTACGTTTTTAATTTAGATGTCAAATCTGATAAATCCCAGATCTCTAGCAATAAGATATGAATGTAGTGAGAGAGAATCTAGAGAGCAAATATGTCATCCATGTATTGAGCTCAAAGGATTACAAAAGGTTTCTAAAAGATTACAAAAGCTTACTAACAAATGAACTAGACAAGCCTATTTATACCCATGACATACAAGGTATAAAGGCATTCACAATACTGTATAGACTCATACAGTACATTGACTTTACAGTAAATCTTGAATACAACAATGCTCTAACAATCTCCCCCTTTGGATTCAAGATTTAAAAAAAATAACAGCAGTCTTCAGCTCTTTGTAAAGTCAATCTTCTCAAACAGACACTCTATCAAACCATCTTCAAATAGCTTTATCTCCACTAGTTCACGGCGAACTATATGCTTTGACACTCTTTAAGAACTCAGCTTTGAAGAATCTTCAGACAAACATGAAAAGTCATTGTCTTTTTCTTTGAAAAATCAACCTTCTTCAATACAATCTTCAACAAATTGTCTTCAAGTCTTGAACATGGAACAAGATGAATCAGAAACGATTAGAGTTTGGATCAGAAAGATGTGAAACCATCCACATTGTTGAACTTTTAGGTGTAAGCGCATTCCGATAACCACTCAGAACTAAGATAACCAAATTCAGCAACATTTGGACTTCACATGATCCTTCTCCCCAATCTTCAGTCTTTGTTCACGAATCTTTGACTTGAAATATCTTTGATTTGAAAGCTCTTTGACATGAAATTGAAATTAAACTTTTCTCCCCCTTTTTCGATGATGGTGAGCATCATAATCATCGAAAACCATTTTCAATTTCAGTTGTGTCTTTGAGTATTGCTAACAATCTCCTCCTTACAGAATAACCTTGCTCCCCCTCAAAATAAGAATTCTGGAGCAATTTATTTTCTCCCCCTGAAAGTATGCATATATTTCAATAACGCACAATATACAAATTTTAAAAAATTTACACAAGGAAAATAAAATTCATTGAACTTCATTTTATAACTACTAACATTTGATCATTTGAATGCTTTACAAAAGAAATTCAACTTAATGAAATTTAACAATATTTCAATCAAATGAAATCAAATGCATGTGTTTGGATTCAAAAACAAGACATCATTGCATATCAAGTTACAAACGTTCAGTTTCAACCCCTTTATTAAATCTATTTGGTGTGCTAGCATGCGAAATATGATTAGCATCAAGCGTATGCAATTCTAAAACATATAAGAATACTTTTCTCTACTCACACTATTTGTCCAAAATCAGAATTTCATAAATTTACGGGTTTATCGCGACTTTGTATTTTCCCCAAGTTTCAAGAGATGTGTGCTCTTTGGCATCTTTTAATATTGTGCACATTTGAATCTTTTGATTTTGTGCTCATTGGCATCTTTTGATTTTGTGCGCATTGGCATCTTTTGATCAAAAAGTTTAGTAAGAATAAGATACACCGTTAAACATGACTTTCTATCTGGTTCTATAGCAGGATTTGGGTTAGCAGATCCCAGACCAGTTGGCCTTAGGTGCTAGGTGACGAGCACCCCTTAGAACTTAATTTCCCAAACCAGAAAGGCCACATCGATATATCTTAAACCCATTTGTACCAGTAGAACATGGCTTTCTATCTGGTTCTATTGCAGGATTTGGGTCAGCCGATCCCAGACCAGTTGATCTTAGGGACTAGGTGTCGAGCACCCCTTAGGACTTACTCTCCCAAACCAGAAAGGCCACAGGCACAAACTTTCAAACTAAATGATATTCTATATAAGTTCGAATTTCCATCACAAAATATGAATGATATCTCAATCACTTGGTTCTTAATCATAGTGCTTCCCCCATATTTTCGTTTCCATTCATCATTCTGATAAATAGGCTTTTTGAGCATTATATTCTATATAAGTCCAGATTCACATATCTTTGAGCATTCAGCATAATTTCATTCATGTTTTGCTTACCTTTCGATTTATTTCAGAGGTGAAAGTTGAAGCAAATCTAACTCAGATAATACAAAGATTCTTGAAAAAAAACATCTTTTAGCACGCATTTAATTCATTGAATGAAAATTGAAAATTGCATCTCATTGAATTAAATTTGTAAAGATTCAAGTTTTCAAATCAGTAGAAACAAATATAATCCAATGTTACCTTTTGCCACGTTCCTTGAAACAGAAAGATGTAACAGTTAAGGATATCACCTGAGAAGTGTGAGTTCTAAACTGATTTGTTTAGAAGTCTTAGTCGTTGAAGTACGGGTCCTGAACTGAATTGTTCAGAAGCCATTGTCGTTGAAGCACGGGTTTTGAACTGATATGTTCAAAAGCCATTAATATTTGTCTCCCCCTTAATGGTACAAATATTTTTTCAAAAAATACGCCGCTTCTCTTCTGTTTTCAGTCATGTGTGTGGTATGTATCTACAATTCAGTACAACACATTAAGAACCTGCAAAACAGATTAAGCAGATTTTGGTACCCAATGGCATTTGGGTCCTAGTGGGTTAGGTGTAGATTTCTTACAAGGAATACTGTAAGAACCATACCAATAAGAAGTATAATCTTTATGCACAAAATCATTTGATCCACAGTAAGAACAACAGATTTTCTTATGTGCCAACCTAATCAGATGATTTACAGAATAAATAGGATTAGGTTTAGCATAAGATTTACCTTTTGGCGCATTGTTCTTCTTTTCATTTGATGTGGATACAGATGATTTTGGCACTTCTTTCTTTGGAACTGTTGTGCCTTTTACTCTCCATTCCATCTTCACCCTCTTGAAGACTGGAACTTCTTCAGATTTGGAAGTATTAATTTTAGGCACCTTAAGAATATCATCCGATTTATCAAACAGAGGATTATAGAAAAGATTAGAAGAACGAATCTGACCTTTTGAGAAATCCGTTGATCTATTAAATTGTTTAGAAGGAATGTTTTTAAAACTTGAACTTGAAGCAGTTTTAAAAGAACATTCAGAATCATTTGAATCAACAAATGGAGTCTGAAAGATAGAATTATGACTAGCCTGCTTTGAGACATCAAATTTAAAAATGACGTCTTCAAGTTCTTTGACTTTGTTTATTAAAACATTTTTCTCTTTAGAAATTAGATCAAATTTCTTTTGGAGATCAGATTTGATCAACTGATCCTTCATAATATCAGCTGATAAACCAGATAATCTTTTGGTAAGATTAAGAATCACATCTTCAAAATATACACGTTCCGATTCAAAATCTTTTTCCAAAAACCTTCTTTTATCAGTAATCTCTTTGAAAATTTCCATATTTTTCTTTTTAAGGGTTTTACTTTCCTTTTCAAAGAGATTTTTCTTTTCCGTGAAATCTTTTCTTTCCTTTTCCAAAAGATTTTCTAATTCAGAGATTTTTATGGAAAGTTCAGAACTTTTAATCTCAAAAAAATTTCTTTCAGATTCAAATTTAGCTCTTTCTTTTTCGAGCTTGTCTTTTTCTAAAAATAAAACTTTCTCAAAGTCTGAAACTTGTTTTGAAAGTTTTATACATTTCAGCTCAGTCTCTTTCTTTTCTTCAAAAACTTTCTTTTCTTCAAAAGAAAAATTAGACAGTTTTCTCTTTAGATCGGCATTTTCACTGTCCAAAATTTTCCCTATATCTTTAACTTCTTTTAATTGAGCATGTAACTTTAAGTTCCACTTCACTCTCTTTTCTTCTCTACTCTTCAAATCGACATTTTCTTTTTGAAGAGTTGTTACTTTCTCTTGAAGATTCTCGATTTGATCGTGCAGACTTGAGTTGTCTTTCTTTGCTTCAAGATCTGCAATATAAACTTCAAGATCAGTTATTCTTTTAGTAAGTTTAGCATTTGAAGAAGAAATTTCTAAAATTTGTCTTTTCAGATCAACATTTTCTTCTTCCAATGCTTTATTTAAAATAGGAGTTGAAGAATTTGAAGCATTATCTTTAACAGGAGTTTCTGATATAGGAGATGTTTCTGATAAAATAACTTGTTGCAAAATTCCATTATTTGCCTTAGCTTTTTCAAGTGGCTTTGGAGGTGTTTTTGTTATTATGACTTGTTGCAACACTTCATTATTTGGTTTAACAGATACATGTGAATTAACAGATGTTTCTGTTATAATGACTTGTTGCAACTTTACATTTGGTTTAACAAAAACTTTTGCAATTGGAGGAATCTCCTTTTTCAGAGTTTGCTTCAAATCTTCACCACTGCTTTTAACAATAACTTGTTGTAAAACCATTTTGAATATTGCTAGAAATTGATCGTTCAGAAGATCAAGCAGACAGTGTATGAAAATACACAAAAAAATTATATAAAAATTTTTCTTGAAAAGCTCTTACAGTGTATGAAATACACTATAGGAAAAATTTCGGGATAAATTTTTTTCTCAAATGAATTCGAATGTATAAGGGTTCGAATTCAATGAATTCGGATGTATAAGGATTCGAATTCAATGAATTCGGATGAATAAGGGTTCGAATTCAATGAATTCGGATGAAGAAGGATTCGAATTCAATGAATTCGGATGCTGAAGGGTTCGAATTCAATGAATTCGGATGCTGAAGGGTTCGAATTCAATGAATTCGGATGCTGAAGGGTTCGAATTCAATGAATTCGGATGCTGAAGGGTTCGAATTCACTCAATTCGGACTTAACTTGGTTCGAATTCACTCAATTCGAATGTAACTTGGTTCGAATTCACTCAATTCTAACTCAACAGGGTTCGAATTCTATACTTAGGAAAATTTAATCAACTCAATTCGAATCTAACAGAGTTCGAATTCTCCTCAATTCGAATGTAACAAGGTTCGAATTCTATGAATTCGAATTCTTCTTGAGTCGAATTCTATTCCTGTGTGGCCAAGAACAATCCGAATTCTCTTTGAATGATCCGAATTCTCTTTGAATGATCCGAATTCACCAAGAATGATCCGAATTCTGCACTTCGAACTTCGAAATCACTTAATCTGTCATAAATCTTTCAATTCTTGATCAAATTTGATGAATCTTATATCAAATTGTTCGTAATTGAAATCCGCACACTTTTCCTGTTGATCACAATTCACAATTCGATCAATTTAATCGAATTAAGATCCAAACAGTGAACTTGAAGTTTTTGAAAAAATATTCAAGAATCGATCAGATTTGTCAATTCTGTGCAGATTTTGATGTTAATCCAAGAATTAAAAGTGTTCAGGAAGCAAATCCGAGTTGAACGATGCAAAGAAATGATTCAAAAACTCAAAATCTAGAAAAACTCCATGTCTGAATGATAAGACTTCAGATGAACAGTAAAAGCCACTTGGTCCGAATTCTTCAAGAACAGTGTAAAAAATCTTCAATTTGGTCTTCGATCTGCTTGAATCTTCTGTTTAGCTCTGATACCAATTGATAAATCCCAGATCTCTAGCAATAAGATATGAATGTAGTGAGAGAGAATCTAGAGAGCAAATATGTCATCCATGTATTGAGCTCAAAGGATTACAAAAGGTTTCTAAAAGATTACAAAAGCTTACTAACAAATGAACTAGACAAGCCTATTTATACCCATGACATACAAGGTATAAAGGCATTCACAATACTGTATAGACTCATACAGTACATTGACTTTACAGTAAATCTTGAATACAACAATGCTCTAACAAAATCTTAAATTGTTCTCTAAGTATGAGTAAATCGTCAAAACGTTTGTAGGACGGAAGCTGTAACTTTTCAAAGTTGTTTTCTACTAAAAACTAGGGGTGAGCATCGGTCGGGTCGGGTCGGGCCGAAAAAACCCCAACCCTATCGGGTTTCGGGTGGACAAAACAGGCCCCGAAACCCTTCCTAAGTAAAGTTCGAGTTTCGGACTTCAGGTCTAATCGGTTTTCGGGTTCATCGGGTCGGGTTCATCGGGTTTCAGACTTAGATCTAAGCATAAAGTTCTGTTTGTTGAAAAATCCGTATAAAATCACTCACTCATTGGTCTGATTGAGGTGTACAATATATCGATGGAAAGCTCTCTGTGTCTAGAACAAACTTCTATTTTACAACGAGATCTAATTGTGACTTTAAGGGGCTCGAAATAGTGAATTTCCAAAACTGGTCATGTTAAAACGGGCTTTGCGCACTGTTTTTGTAAAATTCATATAAAATTGGTCATTGATCCAAAAAATGTTCATTTTAGATGATTAGATTCCTAAGAAATAGTAGTACGTTTTTAATTTAGATGTCAAATCTTAATTTGTTCTCTAAGTATGAGTAAATCGTCAAAACGTTTGTAGGATGGAAGCTGTAACTTTTCATAATTGTTTTCTACTAAAAACTAGGGGTGAGCATCGGTCGGGCCGAAAAACCCCCAACCCGATCGGGTTTCGGGTGGACAAAACAGGCCCCGAAACCCTTCCTAAGTAAAGTTCGAGTTTCGGACTTCGGGTCTAATCGGTTTTCGGGTTCATCGGGTCGGGTTCATCGGGTTTCGGACTTAGATCTAAGCATAAAGTTCTGTTTGTTGAAAAATCCGTATAAAATCACTCACTCATTGGTCTGATTGAGGTGTACAATATATCGATGGAAAGCTCTCTGTGTCTAGAACAAACTTCTAGTTTACAACGAGATCTAATTGTGACTTTAAGGGGCTCGAAATAGTGCATTTCCAAAACTGGTCATGTTAAAACGGGTTTTGCGCACTGTTTTTGTAAAATTCATATAAAATTGGTCATTGATCCAAAAAATGTGCATTTTAGGTGATTAGATTCCTAAGAAATAGTAGTACGTTTTTAATTTAGATGTAAAATCTTAATTTGTTCTCTAAGTGTGAGTAAATCGTCAAAACGTTTGTAGGATGGAAGCTGTAACTTTTCAAAGTTGTTTTCTACTAAAAACTAGGGGTGAGCATCGGTCGGGTCGGGTCGGGCCGAAAAACCCCCAACCCGATCGGGTTTCGGGTGGACAAAACAGGCCCCGAAACCCTTCCTAAGTAAAGTTCGAGTTTCGTACTTCGGGTCTAATCGGTTTTCGGGTTCATCGGGTCGGGTTCATCGGGTTTCGGACTTAGATCTAAGCATAAAGTTCTGTTTGTTAAAAAATCCGTATAAAATTACTCACTCATTGGTCTGATTGAGGTGTATAATATATCGATGGAAAGCTCTCTGAGTCTAGAACAACTTTCTAGTTTACAACGAGATCTAATTGTGACTTTAAGGGGCTCGAAATAGTGTATTTCCAAAACTGGTCATGTTAAAATGGGTTTTGCGCACTGTTTTTGTAAAAAACATATAAAATTGGTCATTGATCCAAAAAATGTGCATTTTAGGCGATTAGATTCCTAAGAAATAGTAGTACGTTTTTAATTTAGATGTCAAATCTTAATTTGTTCTCTAAGTATGAGTAAATCGTCAAAACGTTTGTAGGACGGAAGCTGTAACTTTTCAAAGTTGTTTTCTACTAAAAACTAGGGGTGAGCATCGGTCGGTTCGGGTCGGGCTGAAAAACCCCCAACCCTATCGGGTTTCGAGAGGACAAAACAGGCCCCGAAACCCTTCCTAAGTAAAGTTTGAGTTTCGGACTTCGGGTCTAATCGGTTTTCGGGTTCATCGGGTTTCGGACTTAGATCTAAGCATAAAGTTCTGTTTGTTGAAAAATCCATATAAAATCACTCACTCATTGGTCTGATAGAGGTGTACAATATATCGATGGAAAGCTCTCTGTGTCTAGAACAAACTTCTAGTTTACAACGAGATCTAATTGTGACTTTAAGGGGCTCGAAATAGTGTATTTCTAAAACGGGTCATGTTAAAACGGGTTTTGCGCACTGTTTTTGTAAAATTCATATAAAATTGGTCATTGATCCAAAAAATGTGCATTTTAGGCGATTAGATTCCTATGAAATAGTAGTACGTTTTTAATTTAGATGTCAAATCTTAATTTGTTCTCTAAGTATGAGTAAATCGTCAAAACGTTTGTAGGACGGAAGCTGTAACTTTTCAAAGTTGTTTTTTACTAAAAACTAGGGGTGACCATCGGTCGGGTCGGGTCGGGCCGAAAAACCCCCAACCCGATCGGGTTTCGGGTGGACAAAACAGGCCCCAAAACCTTTCCTAAGTAAAGTTCGAGTTTCGGACTTCGGGTCTAATCGGTTTTCGGGTTCATCGGGTTTCGGACTTAGATCTAAGCATAAAGTTCTGTTTGTTGAAAAATCCGTATAAAATCACTCACTCATTGGTCTGATTGAGGTGTATAATATATCGATGGAAAGCTATCTGAGTCTAGAACAACTTTCTAGTTTACAACGAGATCTAATTGTGACTTTAAGGGGCTCGAAATAGTGTATTTCCAAAACTGGTCATGTTAAAACGGGTTTTGCGCACTGTTTTTGTAAAATTCATATAAATTTGGTCATTGATCCAAAAAATGTGCATTTTAGGCGATTAGATTCCTAAGAAATAGTAGTACGTTTTTAATTTAGATGTAAAATCTTAATTTGTTCTCTAAGTATGAGTAAATCGTCAAAACGTTTGTAGGACGGAAGCTGTAACTTTTCAAAGTTGTTTTTTACTAAAAACTAGGGGTGACCATCGGTCGGGTCGGGTCGGGCCGAAAAACCCCCAACCCGATCGGGTTTCGGGTGGACAAAACAAGCCCCAAAACCTTTCCTAAGTAAAGTTCGAGTTTCGGACTTCGGGTCTAATCGGTTTTCGGGTTCATCGGGTTTCGGACTTAGATCTAAGCATAAAGTTCTGTTTGTTGAAAAATCCGTATAAAATCACTCACTCATTGGTCTGATTGAGGTGTATAATATATCGATGGAAAGCTATCTGAGTCTAGAACAACTTTCTAGTTTACAACGAGATCTAATTGTTAGGACATTTAAGTTGTCCTAATTAATTAGAAAGTTTTGTAAAGTAATAGATTTGGGCCTAATGGGCTTTGACCTGTAAATGGGCTTGGGCTTACTTGTTGTAACAAGGGAAGGGGAGTATAAATAGGACTTGTAATGTAATTTTGTAAGTAACAATTCATAATTCACAATGTAGCTCTCAAATCTCAAAAAAAAAAAATGGAAAATATGAAGATTTCAGTGATTTTGAGATCTGAAAATATCAACAGCATGTTCTTCGAAGGGTTATGAAGATGATAATCAAATTTGAAGTTTGGTGTTGTTTTAATCGATTAAACTTCCTCAGATCGATTTTGTTATGAGTATAGAGCAGATTAAAGGTTTCAGATTCGATTTTGATCGATGAATATGTGAGTTGTAACTCCTGAAAGTCGACAGATTGCTTTTCGCCGGAAAATTGTAGATTTGGCCGGAAAAATAACGAACTCACTAGTATCGATGTTAATTCTGCCTCAGATGTGTTCCTTTGAATTTTTTTGGCACATAGCATCAATTAAGATCGAAATCCAGCATGAAATCACAACTTTTTTGAGCTGTTGGATGTCCAGATCGGAAAATGAATCTCGCCGGAATTCCCTTACCGGAAAAACGTGTTCGCCGGCGTGGTTATTGTTTGTTTCATTTCATGCATTTCACGATTGCATGATCGAGCTTGTTCATGGAATATATTTCTTGATGGTTAAAGGAGGCTAAGAAATTACTTCTAAGCATTTTTGCACGTGGAATTTGAAAGAAAAAGTGAAGCCAAATTCAACAGGTGCGTAAATATGAAATTGGAAGGTGATGATGAATAGTACTAACTAATCAGTTAGTGGACCGTTAAATTCTTAACATTTTTGGTCCAACATCCGTTAGTTTCGTCAATTTTCATGGATTTTGCTAATGGAACTCGTGTGGCATCACTCCTACATCTCGTTTGTCACACATCCATCTCCACGATATCGATTTGTATACGATTACTCGAAATCCCTACCGAGTAGCGCGTGCTTTTTACCGTTCCTCCTTCGAGCAAATTCGGACCAAGCTCTTAAGCCGAATTCCTACTCACCTCGTGGTCCAACGACGGATTCTTTGTGTTACACTAAGAATGCATTTGGCTTATCACTCAAAACTCACTCGTTATCATTCTTGTGGGCTTATCGGAACGAGCTCGAGTTTCTACATTTTGGAGATGTCTTTCGTGCACTTAGTCGGGGTTATGGAGTACATTGAATCTGATTTTTCAAGGTTGAAAATATGATGAATAAGAGCAACTTTCAAGGGGGAGCCGAGCCTACATTTGAAGAATGCACCGCTAAAGTTTGTCAAGAAAATCAAGGGGGAGAGGAGTCAAAGGCTTGAAGATGATTTACTTTCCAAAACTATAGGGGGAGAATGTTAGGACATTTAAGTTGTCCTAATTAATTAGAAAGTTTTGTAAAGTAATAGATTTGGGCCTAATGGGCTTTGACCTGTAATGGGCTTGGGCTTACTTGTTGTAACAAGGGAAGGGGAGTATAAATAGGACTTGTAATGTAATTTTGTAAGTAACAATTCATAATTCACAATGTAGCTCTCAAATCTCAAAAAAAAAAAGTTTCATAAATCACAATGTAGCTATTAAACACTTTTGTGTTCTCTCTCTAGATTAGTTTACTTTTCTAATAATAAATAGTTCTCTCGTTCCTTATCTTGTTACAATTACTTGAAGTATTGAAGATCATGGACTAAAAATAATTGTGACTTTAAGGGGCTCGAAATAGTGTATTTCCAAAACTGGTCATGTTAAAACGGGTTTTGCGCACTGTTTTTGTAAAATTCATATAAAATTGGTCATTGATCCAAAAAATGTGCATTTTAGGCGATTAGATTCCTAAGAAATAGTAGTACGTTTTTAATTTAGATGTCAAATCTTAATTTGTTCTCTAAGTATGAGTAAATCGTCAAAACGTTTGTAGGACGGAAGCTGTAACTTTTCAAAGTTGTTTTTTACTAAAAACTAGGGGTGACCATCGGTCGGGTCGGGTCGGGCCGAAAAACCCCCAACCCGATCGGGTTTCGGGTGGACAAAACAGGCCCCAAAACCTTTCCTAAGTAAAGTTCGAGTTTCGGACTTCGGGTCTAATCGGTTTTCGGGTTCATCGGGTTTCGGACTTTGATCTAAGCATAAAGTTCTGTTTGGTGAAAAATCCGTATAAAATCACTCACTCATTGGTCTGATTGAGGTGTATAATATATCGATGGAAAGCTATCTGAGTCTAGAACAACTTTCTAGTTTACAACGAGATCTAATTGTGACTTTAAGGGGCTCGAAATAGTGTATTTCCAAAACTGGTCATGTTAAAACGGGTTTTGCGCAATGTTTTTGTAAAATTCATATAAAATTGGTCATTGATCCAAAAAATGTGCATTTTAGGCGATTAGATTCCTAAGAAATAGTAGTACGTTTTTAATTTAGATGTCAAATCTTAATTTGTTCTCTAAGTATGAGTAAATCGTCAAAACGTTTGTAGGACGGAAGCTGTAACTTTTCAAAGTTGTTTTTTACTAAAAACTAGGGGTGACCATCGGTCGGGTCGGGTCGGGCCGAAAAACCCCCAACCCGATCGGGTTTCTGGTGGACAAAACAGGCCCCAAAACCTTTCCTAAGTAAAGTTCGAGTTTCGGACTTCGGGTCTAATCGGTTTTCGGGTTCATCGGGTTTTGGACTTAGATCTAAGCATAAAGTTCTGTTTGTTGAAAAATCCGTATAAAATCACTCACTCATTGGTCTGATTGAGGTGTATAATATATCGATGGAAAGCTATCTGAGTCTAGAACAACTTTCTAGTTTACAACGAGATCTAATTGTGATTTAAGGGGCTCGAAATAGTGTATTTCCAAAACTGGTTATGTTAAAACGAGTTTTGCGCACTGTTTTTGTAAAATTCATATAAAATTGGTCATTGATCCAAAAAATGTGCATTTTAGGCGATTAGATTTCTAAGAAATAGTAGTACGTTTTTAATTTAGATGTCAAATCTTAATTTGTTCTCTAAGTATGAGTAAATCGTCAAAACGTTTGTAGGACGGAAGCTGTAACTTTTCAAAGTTGTTTTTTACTAAAAACTAGGGGTGACCATCGGTCGGGTCTGGTCGGGCCGAAAAACCCCCAACCCGATCGGGTTTCGGGTAGACAAAACAGGCCCGAAACCTTTCCTAAGTAAAGTTCGAGTTTCGGATTTCGGGTCTAATCGGTTTTCGGGTTCATCGGGTTTCGGACTTAGATCTAAGCATAAAGTTCTGTTTGTTGAAAAATCCGTATAAAATCACTCACTCATTGGTCTGATTGAGGTGTATAATATATCGATGGAAAGCTATCTGAGTCTAGAACAACTTTCTAGTTTACAACGAGATCTAATTGTGACTTTAAGGGGCTCGAAATAGTGTATTTCCAAAACTGGTCATGTTAAAACGGGTTTTGCGCAATGTTTTTGTAAAATTCATATAAAATTGGTCATTGATCCAAAAAAGGTGCATTTTAGGCGATTAGATTCCTAAGAAATAGTAGTACGTTTTTAATTTAGATGTCAAATCTTAATTTGTTCTCTAAGTATGAGTAAATCGTCAAAACGTTTGTAGGACGGAAGCTGTAACTTTTCAAAGTTGTTTTTTACTAAAAACTAGGGGTGACCATCGGTCGGGTCGGGTCGGGTCGGGCCGAAAAACCCCCAACCCGATCGGGTTTCGGGTGGACAAAACAGGCCCCAAAACCTTTCCTAAGTAAAGTTCGAGTTTCGGACTTCGGGTCTAATCGGTTTTCGGGTTCATCGGGTTTCGGACTTAGATCTAAGCATAAAGTTCTGTTTGTTGAAAAATCCGTATAAAATCACTCACTCATTGGTCTGATTGAGGTGTATAATATATCGATGGAAAGCTATCTGAGTCTAGAACAACTTTCTAGTTTACAACGAGATCTAATTGTGACTTTAAGGGGCTCGAAATAGTGTATTTCCAAAACTGGTCATGTTAAAACGGGTTTTGCGCACTGTTTTTGTAAAATTCATATAAATTTGGTCATTGATCCAAAAAATGTGCATTTTAGGCGATTAGATTCCTAAGAAATAGTAGTACGTTTTTAATTTAGATGTAAAATCTTAATTTGTTCTCTAAGTATGAGTAAATCGTCAAAACGTTTGTAGGACGGAAGCTGTAACTTTTCAAAGTTGTTTTTTACTAAAAACTAGGGGTGACCATCGGTCGGGTCGGGTCGGGTCGGGCCGAAAAACCCCCAACCCGATCGGGTTTCGGGTGGACAAAACAAGCCCCAAAACCTTTCCTAAGTAAAGTGCGAGTTTCGGACTTCGGGTCTAATCGGTTTTCGGGTTCATCGGGTTTCGGACTTAGATCTAAGCATAAAGTTCTGTTTGTTGAAAAATCCGTATAAAATCACTCACTCATTGGTCTGATTGAGGTGTATAATATATCGATGGAAAGCTATCTGAGTCTAGAACAACTTTCTAGTTTACAACGAGATCTAATTGATAGGACATTTAAGTTGTCCTAATTAATTAGAAAGTTTTGTAAAGTAATAGATTTGGGCCTAATGGGCTTTGACCTGTAAATGGGCTTGGGCTTACTTGTTGTAACAAGGGAAGGGGAGTATAAATAGGACTTGTAATGTAATTTTGTAAGTAACAATTCATAATTCACAATGTAACTCTCAAATCTCAAAAAAAATTGGAAAAATATGAAGATTTCAGTGATTTTGAGATCTGAAAATATCAACAGCATGTTCTTCGAAGGGTTATGAAGATGATAATCAAATTTGAAGTTTGGTGTTGTTTTAATTGATTAAACTTCCTCAGATCGATTTTGTTATGAGTATAGAGCAGATTAAAGGTTTCAGATTCGATTTTGATCGATGAATATGTGAGTTGTAACTCCTAAAAGTCGACAGATTGCTTTTCGCCGGAAAATTGTAGATTTGGCCGGAAAAATAACGAACTCACTAGTATCGATGTTAATTCTGCCTCAGATGTGTTCCTTTGAATTTTTTTGGCACATAACATCAATTAAGATCGAAATCCAGCATGAAATCACAACTTTTTTGAGCTGTTGGATGTCCAGATCGGAAAATGAATCTCGCCGGAATTCCCTTACCGGAAAAACGTGTTCGCCGGCGTGGTTATTGTTTGTTTCATTTCATGCATTTCACGATTGCATGATCGAGCTTGTTCATGGAATATATTTCTTGATGGTTAAAGGAGGCTAAGAAATTACTTCTAAGCATTTTTGCACGTGGAATTTGAAAGAAAAAGTGAAGCCAAATTCAACAGGTGCGTAAATATGAAATTGGAAGGTGATGATGAATAGTACTAACTAATCAGTTAGTGGACCGTTAAATTCTTAACATTTTTGGTCCAACATCCGTTAGTTTCGTCAATTTTCATGGATTTTGCTAATGGAACTCGTGTGGCATCACTCCTACATCTCGTTTGTCACACATCCATCTCCACGATATCGATTTGTATACGATTACTCGAAATCCCTACCGAGTAGCGCGTGCTTTTTACCGTTCCTCCTTCGAGCAAATTCGAACCAAGCTCTTAAGCCGAATTCCTACTCACCTCGTGGTCCAACGACGGATTCTTTGTGTTACACTAAGAATGCATTTGGCTTATCACTCAAAACTCACTCGTTATCATTCTTGTGGGCTTATCGGAACGAGCTCGAGTTTCTACATTTTGGAGATGTCTTTCGTGCACTTAGTCGGGGTTATGGAGTACATTGAATCTGATTTTTCAAGGTTGAAAATATGATGAATAAGAGCAACTTTCAAGGGGGAGCCGAGCCTACATTTGAAGAATGCACCGCTAAAGTTTGTCAAGAAAATCAAGGGGGAGAGGAGTCAAAGGCTTGAAGATGATTTACTTTCCAAAACTTTAGGGGGAGAATGTTAGGACATTTAAGTTGTCCTAATTAATTAGTAAGTTTTGTAAAGTAATAGATTTGGGCCTAATGGGCTTTGACCTGTAATGGGCTTGGGCTTACTTGTTGTAACAAGGGAAGGGGAGTATAAATAGGACTTGTAATGTAATTTTGTAAGTAACAATTCATAATTCACAATGTAGCTCTCAAATCTCAAAAAAAAAAAAGTTTCATAAATCACAATGTAGCTATTAAACACTTTTGTGTTCTCTCTCTAGATTAGTTTACTTTTCTAATAATAAATAGTTCTCTCGTTCCTTATCTTGTTACAATTACTTGAAGTATTGAAGATCATGGACTAAAAATAATTGTGACTTTAAGGGGCTCGAAATAGTGTATTTCCAAAACTGGTCATGTTAAAACGGGTTTTGCGCACTGTTTTTGTAAAATTCATATAAAATTGGACATTGATCCAAAAAATGTGCATTTTAGGCGATTAGATTCCTAAGAAATAGTAGTACGTTTTTAATTTAGATGTCAAATCTTAATTTGTTCTCTAAGTATGAGTAAATCGTCAAAACGTTTGTAGGACGGAAGCTGTAACTTTTCAAAGTTGTTTTTTACTAAAAACTAGGGGTGACCATCGGTCGGGTCGGGTCGGGCCGAAAAACCCCCAACCCGATCGGGTTTCGGGTGGACAAAACAGGCCCCAAAACCTTTCCTAAGTAAAGTTCGAGTTTCGGACTTCGGGTCTAATCGGTTTTCGGGTTCATCGGGTTTCGGACTTTGATCTAAGCATAAAGTTCTGTTTGGTGAAAAATCCGTATAAAATCACTCACTCATTGGTCTGATTGAGGTGTATAATATATCGATGGAAAGCTATCTGAGTCTAGAACAACTTTCTAGTTTACAACGAGATCTAATTGTGACTTTAAGGGGCTCGAAATAGTGTATTTCCAAAACTGGTCATGTTAAAACGGGTTTTGCGCAATGTTTTTGTAAAATTCATATAAAATTGGTCATTGATCCAAAAAATGTGCATTTTAGGCGATTAGATTCCTAAGAAATAGTAGTACGTTTTTAATTTAGATGTCAAATCTTAATTTGTTCTCTAAGTATGAGTAAATCGTCAAAACGTTTGTAGGACGGAAGCTGTAACTTTTCAAAGTTGTTTTTTACTAAAAACTAGGGGTGACCATCGGTCGGGTCGGGTCGGGCCGAAAAACCCCCAACCCGATCGGGTTTCTGGTGGACAAAACAGGCCCCAAAACCTTTCCTAAGTAAAGTTCGAGTTTCGGACTTCGGGTCTAATCGGTTTTCGGGTTCATCGGGTTTCGGACTTAGATCTAAGCATAAAGTTCTGTTTGTTGAAAAATCCGTATAAAATCACTCACTCATTGGTCTGATTGAGCTGTATAATATATCGATGGAAAGCTATCTGAGTCTAGAACAACTTTCTAGTTTACAACGAGATCTAATTGTGACTTTAAGGGGCTCGAAATAGTCTATTTCCAAAACTGGTCATGTTAAAACGGGTTTTGCGCAATGTTTTTGTAAAATTCATATAAAATTGGTCATTGATCCAAAAAATGTGCATTTTAGGCAATTAGATTCCTAAGAAATAGTAGTACGTTTTTAATTTAGATGTCAAATCTTAATTTGTTCTCTAAGTATGAGTAAATCGTTAAAACGTTTGTAGGACGGAAGCTGTAACTTTTCAAAGTTGTTTTTTACTAAAAACTAGGGGTGACCATCGGTCGGGTCGGGTCGGGCCGAAAAACCCCCAACCCGATCGGGTTTCTGGTGGACAAAACAGGCCCCAAAACCTTTCCTAAGTAAAGTTCGAATTTCGGACTTCGGGTCTAATCGGTTTTCGGGTTCATCGGGTTTCGGACTTAGATCTAAGCATAAAGTTCTGTTTGTTGAAAAATCCGTATAAAATCACTCACTCATTGGTCTGATTGAGGTGTATAATATATCGATGGAAAGCTATCTGAGTCTAGAACAACTTTCTAGTTTACAACGAGATCTAATTGTGATTTAAGGGGCTCGAAATAGTGTATTTCCAAAACTGGTCATGTTAAAACGGGTTTTGCGCAATGTTTTTGTAAAATTCATATAAAATTGGTCATTAATCCAAAAATGTGCATTTTAGGCGATTAGATTCCTAAGAAATAGTAGTACGTTTTTAATTTAGATGTCAAATCTTAATTTGTTCTCTAAGTATGAGTAAATCGTCAAAACGTTTGTAGGACGGAAGCTGTAACTTTTCAAAGTTGTTTTCTAGTAAAAACTAGGGGTGAGCATCGGTCGGGTCGGGTCGGGCCGAAAAACCCCCAACCCGATCGGGTTTCGGGTGGACAAAACAGGCCCCGAAACCCTTCCTAAGTAAAGTTTGAGTTTCGGACTTCGGGTCTAATCGGTTTTCGGGTTCATCGGGTCGGTTCATCGGGTTTCGGACTTAGATCTAAGCATAAAGTTCTGTTTGTTGAAAAATCCGTATAAAATCACTCACTCATTGGTCTGATTGAGGTGTACAATATATCGATGGAAAGCTCTCTGTGTCTAGAACAAACTTCTAGTTTACAACGAGATCTAATTGTGACTTTAAGGGGCTCGAAATAGTGTATTTCCAAAACTGGTCATGTTAAAACGGGTTTTGCGCACTGTTTTTGTAAAATTCATATAAAATTGGTCATTGATCCAAAAAATGTGCATTTAGGCGATTAGATTCCTAAGAAATAGTAGTACGTTTTTAATTTAGATGTCAAATCTTAATTTGTTCTCTAAGTATGAGTAAATCGTCAAAACGTTTGTAGGACGGAAGCTGTAACTTTTCAAAGTTGTTTTTTACTAAAAACTAGGGGTGACCATCGGTCGGGTTGGGTCGGGCCGAAAAACCCCCAACCCGATCGGGTTTCGGGTGGACAAAACAGGCCCCAAAACCTCTCCTAAGTAAAGTTCGAGTTTCGGACTTCGGGTCTAATCTGTTTTCGGGTTCATCGGGTTTCGGACTTAGATCTAAGCATAAAGTTCTGTTTGTTGAAAAATCCGTATAAAATCACTCACTCATTGGTCTGATTGAGGTGTATAATATATCGATGGAAAGCTATCTGAGTCTAAAACAACTTTCTAGTTTACAACGAGATCTAATTGTGATTTTAAGGGGCTCGAAATAGTGTATTTCCAAAACTGGTCATGTTAAAACGAGTTTTGCGCACTGTTTTTGTAAAATTCATATAAAATCGGTCATTGATCCAAAAAATGTGCATTTTAGGCGATTAGATTCCTAAGAAAAAGTAGTACGTTTTTAATTTAGATGTCAAATCTTAATTTGTTCTCTAAGTATGAGTAAATCGTCAAAACGTTTGTAGGACGGAAGCTGTAACTTTTCAAAGTTGTTTTTTACTAAAAACTAGGGGTGACCATCGGTCGGGTCGGGTCGGGCCGAAAAACCCCCAACCCGATCGGGTTTCTGGTGGACAAAACAGGCCCCAAAACCTTTCCTAAGTAAAGTTCGAGTTTCGGACTTCGGGTCTAATCGGTTTTCGGGTTCATCGGGTTTCGGACTTAGATCTAAGCATAAAGTTCTGTTTGTTGAAAAATCCGTATAAAATCACTCACTCATTGGTCTGATTGAGGTGTATAATATATCGATGGAAAGCTATCTGAGTCTAGAACAACTTTCTAGTTTACAACGAGATCTAATTGTGATTTAAGGGGCTCGAAATAGTGTATTTCCAAAACTGGTCATGTTAAAACGGGTTTTGCGCAATGTTTTTGTAAAATTCATATAAAATTGGTCATTAATCCAAAAATGTGCATTTTAGGCGATTAGATTCCTAAGAAATAGTAGTACGTTTTTAATTTAGATGTCAAATCTTAATTTGTTCTCTAAGTATGAGTAAATCGTCAAAACGTTTGTAGGACGGAAGCTGTAACTTTCCAAAGTTGTTTTCTAGTAAAAACTAGGGGTGAGCATCGGTCGGGTCGGGTCGGGCCGAAAAACCCCCAACCCGATCGGGTTTCGGGTGGACAAAACAGGCCCCGAAACCCTTCCTAAGTAAAGTTCGAGTTTCGGACTTCGGGTCTAATCGGTTTTCGGGTTCATCGGGTCGGTTCATCGGGTTTCGGACTTAGATCTAAGCATAAAGTTCTGTTTGTTGAAAAATCCGTATAAAATCACTCACTCATTGGTCTGATTGAGGTGTACAATATATCGATGGAAAGCTCTCTGTGTCTAGAACAAACTTCTAGTTTACAACGAGATCTAATTGTGACTTTAAGGGGCTCGAAATAGTGTATTTCCAAAACTGGTCATGTTAAAACGGGTTTTGCGCACTGTTTTTGTAAAATTCATATAAAATTGGTCATTGATCCAAAAAATGTGCATTTAGGCGATTAGATTCCTAAGAAATAGTAGTACGTTTTTAATTTAGATGTCAAATCTTAATTTGTTCTCTAAGTATGAGTAAATCGTCAAAACGTTTGTAGGACGGAAGCTGTAACTTTTCAAAGTTGTTTTTTACTAAAAACTAGGGGTGACCATCGGTCGGGTCGGGTCGGGCCGAAAAACCCCCAACCCGATCGGGTTTCGGGTGGACAAAACAGGCCCCAAAACCTCTCCTAAGTAAAGTTCGAGTTTCGGACTTCGGGTCTAATCTGTTTTCGGGTTCATCGGGTTTCGGACTTAGATCTAAGCATAAAGTTCTGTTTGTTGAAAAATCCGTATAAAATCACTCACTCATTGGTCTGATTGAGGTGTATAATATATCGATGGAAAGCTATCTGAGTCTAAAACAACTTTCTAGTTTACAACGAGATCTAATTGTGATTTTAAGGGGCTCGAAATAGTGTATTTCCAAAACTGGTCATGTTAAAACGAGTTTTGCGCACTGTTTTTGTAAAATTCATATAAAATCGGTCATTGATCCAAAAAATGTGCATTTTAGGCGATTAGATTCCTAAGAAAAAGTAGTACGTTTTTAATTTAGATGTCAAATCTTAATTTGTTCTCTAAGTATGAGTAAATCGTCAAAACGTTTGTAGGACGGAAGCTGTAACTTTTCAAAGTTGTTTTCTAGTAAAAACTAGGGGTGAGCATCGGTCGGGTCGGGTCGGGCCGAAAAATCCCCAACCCGATCGGGTTTCGGGTGGACAAAACAGGCCCCGAAACCCTTCCTAAGTAAAGTTCGAGTTTCGGACTTCAGGTCTAATCGGTTTTCGGGTTCATCGGGTCGGGTTCATCGGGTTTCGGACTTAGATCTAAGCATAAAGTTCTGTTTGTTGAAAAATCCGTATAAAATCACTCACTCATTGGTCTGATTGAGGTGTACAATATATCGATGGAAAGCTCTTTGTGTCTAGAACAAATTTCTAGTTTACAATGAGATCTAATTGTGACTTTAAGGGGCTCGAAATAGTGTATTTCCAATACTGGTCATGTTAAAACGGGTTTTGCGCACTGTTTTTGTAAAATTCATATAAAATTGGTCATTGATCCAAAAAATGTGCATTTTAGGTGATTAGATTCCTAAGAAATAGTAGTACGTTTTTATTTTAGATGTCAAATCTTAATTTGTTCTCTAAGTATGAGTAAATCGTCAAAACGTTTGTAGGACGGAAGCTGTAACTTTTCAAAGTTGTTTTCTACTAAAAACTAGGGGTGAGCATCGGTCGGGTCGGGTCGGCCCGAAAAACCCCCAACCCGATCGGGTTTCGGGTGGACAAAACAGGCCCCGAAACCCTTCCTAAGTAAAGTTCGAGTTTCGGACTTCAGGTCTAATCGGTTTTCGGGTTCATCGGGTCGGGTTCATCGGGTTTCAGACTTAGATCTAAGCATAAAGTTCTGTTTGTTGAAAAATCCGTATAAAATCACTCACTCATTGGTCTGATTGAGGTGTACAATATATCGATGGAAAGCTCTCTGTGTCTAGAACAAACTTCTAGTTTACAACGAGATCTAATTGTGACTTTAAGGGGCTCGAAATAGTGCATTTCCAAAACTGGTCATGTTAAAACGGGTTTTGCGCACTGTTTTTGTAAAATTCATATAAAATTGGTCATTGATCCAAAAAATGTGCATTTTAGGTGATTAGATTCCTAAGAAATAGTAGTACGTTTTTATTTTAAATGTCAAATCTTAAATTGTTCTCTAAGTATGAGTAAATCGTCAAAACGTTTGTAGGACGGAAGCTGTAACTTTTCAAAGTTGTTTTCTACTAAAAACTAGGGGTGAGCATCGGTCGGGTCGGGTCGGGCCGAAAAACCCCCAACCCGATCGAGTTTCGGGTGGACAAAACAGGCCCCAAAACCCTTCCTAAGTAAAGTTCGAGTTTCGGACTTCGGGTCTAATCGGTTTTCGGGTTCATCGGGTCGGGTTCATCGGGTTTCGGACTTAGATCTAAGCATAAAGTTATGTTTGTTGAAAAATCCGTATAAAATCACTCACTCATTGGTCTGATTGAGGTGTATATTATATCGATGGAAAGCTCTCAGAGTCTAGAACAACTTTCTAGTTTACAACGAGATCTAATTGTGACTTTAAGGGGCTCGAAATAGTGTATTTCCAAAACTGGTCATGTTAAAACGGGTTTTGAGCACTGTTTTTGTAAAATTCATATAAAATTGGTCATTGATCCAAAAAATGTGCATTTTAGGCGATTAGATTCCTAAGAAATAGTAGTACATTTTTAATTTAGATGTCAAATCTTAATTTGTTCTCTAAGTATGAGTAAATCGTCAAAACGTTTGTAGGACGGAAGCTGTAACTTTTCAAAGTTGTTTTCTACTAAAAACTAGGGGTGAGCATCGGTCGGGTCGGGTCGGGCCGAAAACCCCCCAACCCTATCTGGTTTCGAGAGGACAAAATGGGCCCCGAAACCCTTCCTAAGTAAAGTTCGAGTTTCGGACTTCGGGTCTAATCGGTTTTCGGGTTCATCGGGTTTCGGACTTAGATCTAAGCATAAAGTTATGTTTGTTGAAAAATCCTTATAAAATCACTCACTCATTGGTCTGATTGAGGTGTACAATATATAGATGGAAAGCTCTCTGTGTCTAAAACAAACTTCTAGTTTACAACGAGATCTAATTGTGACTTTAAGGGGCTCGAAATAGTGTATTTCCAAAACTGGTCATGTTAAAACGGGTTTGCGCACTGTTTTTGTAAAATTCATATAAAATTGGTCATTGATCCAAAAAATGTGCATTTTAAGTGATTAGATTCCTAAGAAATAGTAGTACGTTTTTAATTTAGATGTCAAATCTTAATTTGTTCTCTAAGTATGAGTTAATCGTCAAAACGTTTGTAGGACGGAAGCTGTAACTTTTCAAAGTTGTTTTCTACTAAAAACTAGGGGTGAGCATCGGTCGGGTCGGGTCGGGCCGAAAAACCCCCAACCCGATCGGGTTTCGGGTGGACAAAACAGGCCCCGAAACCCTTCCTAAGTAAAGTTCGAGTTTCGTACTTCGGGTCTAATCGGTTTTCGGGTTCATCGGGTCGGGTTCATCGGGTTTCGGACTTAGATCTAAGCATAAAGTTCTGTTTGTTGAAAAATCCGTATAAAATCACTCACTCATTGGTCTGATTGAGGTGTATAATATATCGATGGAAATCTCTCTGTGTCTAGAACAAACTTCTAGCTTACAACGAGATCTAATTGTGACTTCAAGGGGCTCGAAATAGTGTATTTCCAAAACTGGTCATGTTAAAACGGGTTTTGCGCACTGTTTTTGTAAAATTCATATAAAATTGGTCATTGATGCAAAAAATGTGCATTTTAGGCGATTAGATTCCTAAGAAATAGTAGTACGTTTTTAATTTAGATGTCAAATCTTAATTTGTTCTCTAAGTATGAGTAAATCGTCAAAACGTTTGTAGGACGGAAGCTGTAACTTTTCAAAGTTGTTTTCTACTAAAAACTAGGGGTGAGCATCGGTCGGGTCGGGTCGGGCCGAAAAACCCCCAACCCGATCGGGTTTCGGGTGGACAAAACAGGACCCGAAACCCTTCCTAAGTAAAGTTCGAGTTTCGGACTTCGGGTCTAATCGGTTATCGGGTTCATCGGGTCGGGTTCATCGGGTTTCGGACTTAGATCTAAGCATAAAGTTCTGTTTGTTGAAAAATACGTATAAAATCACTCACACATTGGTCTGATTGAGGTGTACAATATATCGATGGAAAGCTCTCTGTGTCTAGAACAAACTTCTAGTTTACAACGAGATCTAATTGTGACTTTAAGGGGCTCGAAATAGTGTATTTCCAAAACTGGTCATGTTAAAACGGGTTTGCGCACTGTTTTTGTAAAATTCATATAAAATTGGTCATTGATCCAAAAAATGTGCATTTTAAGTGCTTAGATTCCTAAGAAATAGTAGTACGTTTTTAATTTAGATGTCAAATCTTAATTTGTTCTCCAAGTATGAGTAAATCGTCAAAACGTTTGTAGGACGGAAGCTGTAACTTTTCAAAGTTGTTTTCTACTAAAAACTAGGGGTGAGCATCGGTCGGGTCGGGCCGAAAAACCCCCAACCCGATCGGGTTTCGGGTGGGCAAAACAGGCCCCGAAACCCTTCCTAAGTAAAATTCGAGTTTCGGACTTCGGGTCTAATCGGTTTTCGGGTTCATCGGGTCGGGTTCATCGGGTTTCGGACTTAGATCTAAGCATAAAGTTTTGTTTGTTGAAAAATCCTTATAAAATCACTCACTCATTGGTCTGATTGAGGTGTATAATATATCGATGGAAATCTCTCTGTGTCTAGAACAAACTTCTAGCTTACAACGAGATCTAATTGTGACTTCAAGGGGCTCGAAATAGTGTATTTTCAAAACTGGTCATGTTAAAACGGGTTTTGCGCACTGTTTTTGTAAAATTCATATAAAATTGGTCATTGATCCAAAAAATATGCATTTTAGGCGATTAGATTCCTAAGAAATAGTAGTACGTTTTTAATTTAGATGTCAAATCTTAATTTGTTCTCTAAGTATGAGTAAATCGTCAAAACGTTTCTAGGACGGAAGCTGTAACTTTTCAAAGTTGTTTTCTAGTAAAAACTAGGGGTGAGCATCGGTCGGGTCGGGTCGGGCCGAAAAACCCCCAACCCGATCGGGTTTCGGGTGGACAAAACAGACCCCGAAACCCTTCCTAAGTAAAGTTCGAGTTTCGGACTTCGGGTCTAATCGGTTTCGGGTTCATCGGGTCGGGTTCATCGGGTTTCAGACTTAGATCTAAGCATAAAGTTCTGTTTGTTGAAAAATCCGTATAAAATCACTCACTCATTGGTCTAATTTAGGTGTACAATATATCGATGGAAAGCTCTCTGTGTCTAGAACAAACTTCTAGTTTACAACGAGATCTAATTGTGACTTTAAGGGGCCCGAAATAATGTATTTCCAAAACTGGTCATGTTAAAACGGGTTTTGAGCACTATTTTTGTAAAATTCATATAAAATTGGTCATTGATCCAAAAAATGTGCATTTTAGGCGATTAGATTCCTAAGAAATAGTAGTACATTTTTAATTTATATGTCAAATCTTAATTTGTTCTCTAAGTATGAGTAAATCGTCAAAACGTTTGTAGGACGGAAGCTGTAACTTTTCAAAGTTGTTTTCTACTAAAAACTAGGGGTGAGCATCGGTCGGGTCGGGTCGGGCCGAAAAACCCCCAACCCTACCTGGTTTCGAGAGGACAAAATAGGCCCCAAAACCCTTCCTAAGTAAAGTTCGAGTTTCGGACTTCAGGTCTAATCGGTTTTCGGGTTCATCGGGTTTCGGACTTAGATCTAAGCATAAAGTTCTGTTTGTTGAAAAATCCGTATAAAATCACTCACTCATTGGTCTGATTTAGGTGTACAATATATCGATGGAAATCTCTCTGTGTCTAGAACAAACTTCTAGCTTACAACGAGATCTAATCGTGACTTCAAGGGGCTCGAAATAGTGTATTTCCAAAACTGGTCATGTTAAAACGGGTTTTGCGCACTGTTTTTGTAACATTCATATAAAATTGGTCATTGATCCAAAAAATGTGCATTTTAGGCGATTAGATTCCTAAGAAATAGTAGTACGTTTTTAATTTAGATGTCAAATCTTAATTTGTTCTCTAAGTATGAGTAAATCGTCAAAACATTTGTAGGACGGAAGATGTAACTTTTCAAAGTTGTTTTCTAGTAAAAACTAGGGGTGGGCATCGGTCGGGTCGGGTCGGGCAGAAAAACCCCCAACCCGATCGGGTTTCGGGTGGGAAAAACAGGCCCCGAAACCCTTCCTAAGTAAAGTTCGAGTTTCGGACTTCGGGTCTAATCGGTTTTCGGGTTCATCGGGTCGGGTTCATCGGGTTTCGGACTTAGATCTATGCATAAAGTTCTGTTTGTTGAAAAATCCGTATAAAATCACTCACTCATTGGTCTCATTGAGGTGTATAATATATCGATGGAAAGCTCTCTGAGTCTAGAACAACTTTCTTGTTTACAACGAGAT
Organism: Saussurea involucrata; assembly: GCA_033807775.1. Classification (NCBI taxonomy): domain Eukaryota; kingdom Viridiplantae; phylum Streptophyta; class Magnoliopsida; order Asterales; family Asteraceae; genus Saussurea; species Saussurea involucrata. The sequence continues at coordinate 29,221 of JAWVWS010001176.1, forward strand.
CTAATTGTGACTTTAAGGGGCTCGAAATAGTGTATTTCCAAAACTAGTCATGTTAAAACGGGTTTTGAGCACTGTTTTTGTAAAATTCATATAAAATTGGTCATTGATCCAAAAAATGTGCATTTTAGGCGATTAGATTCCTAAGAAATAGTAGTACGTTTTTAATTTAGATGTCAAATCTTAATTTGTTCTCTAAGTATGAGTAAATCGTCAAAACGTTTGTAGGACGGAAGCTGTAACTTTTCAAAGTTGTTTTCTACTAAAAACTAGCGGTGAGCATCGGTCGGGTCGGGTCGGGCTGAAAAACCCCCAACCCGATCGGGTTTCGGGTGGACAAAACAGGCCCCGAAACCCTTCCTAAGTAAAGTTCGAGTTTCGGACTTCGGGTCTAATCGGTTTTCGGGTTCATCGGGTCGGGTTCATCGGGTTTCGGACTTAGATCTAAGCATAAAGTTATGTTTGTTGAAAAATCCGTATAAAATCACTCACTCATTGGTCTGATTGAGGTGTATAATATATCGATGGAAATCTCTCTGTGTCTAGAACAAACTTCTAGCTTACAACGAGATCTAATTGTGACTTTAAGGGGCCCGAAATAGTGTATTTCCAAAACTGGTCATGTTAAAACGGGTTTTGAGCACTATTTTTGTAAAATTCATATAAAATTGGTCATTGATCCAAAAAATGTGCATTTTAGGCGATTAGATTCCTAAGAAATAGTAGTACATTTTTAATTTATATGTCAAATCTTAATTTGTTCTCTAAGTATGAGTAAATCGTCAAAACGTTTGTAGGACGGAAGCTGTAACTTTTCAAAGTTGTTTTCTACTAAAAACTAGGGGTGAGCATCGGTCGGGTCGGGTCGGGCCGAAAAACCCCCAACCCTACCTGGTTTCGAGAGGACAAAATAGGCCCCAAAACCCTTCCTAAGTAAAGTTCGAGTTTCGGACTTCAGGTCTAATCGGTTTTCGGGTTCATCGGGTTTCGGACTTAGATCTAAGCATAAAGTTCTGTTTGTTGAAAAATCCGTATAAAATCACTCACTCATTGGTCTGATTTAGGTGTACAATATATCGATGGAAATCTCTCTGTGTCTAGAACAAACTTCTAGCTTACAACGAGATCTAATTGTGACTTCAAGGGGCTCGAAATAGTGTATTTCCAAAACTGGTCATGTTAAAACGGGTTTTGCGCACTGTTTTTGTAACATTCATATAAAATTGGTCATTGATCCAAAAAATGTGCATTTTAGGCGATTAGATTCCTAAGAAATAGTAGTACGTTTTTAATTTAGATGTCAAATCTTAATTTGTTCTCTAAGTATGAGTAAATCGTCAAAACGTTTGTAGGACGGAAGCTGTAACTTTTCAAAGTTGTTTTCTAGTAAAAACTAGGGGTGGGCATCGGTCGGGTCGGGTCGGGCAAAAAAACCCCCAACCCGATCGGGTTTCGGGTAGGAAAAACAGGCCCCGAAACCCTTCCTAAGTAAAGTTCGAGTTTCGGACTTCGGGTCTAATCGGTTTTCGGGTTCATCGGGTCGGGTTCATCGGGTTTCGGACTTAGATCTATGCATAAAGTTCTGTTTGTTGAAAAATCCGTATAAAATCACTCACTCATTGGTCTCATTGAGGTGTATAATATATCGATGGAAAGCTCTCTGAGTCTAGAACAACTTTCTTGTTTACAACGAGATCTAATTGTGACTTTAAGGGGCTCGAAATAGTGTATTTCCAAAACTAGTCATGTTAAAACGGGTTTTGAGCACTGTTTTTGTAAAATTCATATAAAATTGGTCATTGATCCAAAAAATGTGCATTTTAGGCGATTAGATTCCTAAGAAATAGTAGTACGTTTTTAATTTAGATGTCAAATCTTAATTTGTTCTCTAAGTATGAGTAAATCGTCAAAACGTTTGTAGGACGGAAGCTGTAACTTTTCAAAGTTGTTTTCTACTAAAAACTAGCGGTGAGCATCGGTCGGGTCGGGTCGGGCTGAAAAACCCCCAACCCGATCGGGTTTCGGGTGGGAAAAACAGGCCCCGAAACCCTTCCTAAGTAAAGTTCGAGTTTCGGACTTCGGGTCTAATCGGTTTTCGGGTTCATCGGGTCGGGTTCATCGGGTTTCGGACTTAGATCTATGCATAAAGTTATGTTTGTTGAAAAATCCGTATAAAATCACTCACTCATTGGTCTGATTGAGGTGTATAATATATCGATGGAAATCTCTCTGTGTCTAGAACAAACTTCTAGCTTACAACGAGATCTAATTGTGACTTCAAGGGGCTCGAAATAGTGTATTTCCAAAACTGGTCATGTTAAAACGGGTTTTGCGCACTGTTTTTGTAAAATTCATATAAAATTGGTCATTGATCAAAAAAATGTGCATTTTAGGCGATTAGATTCCTAAGAAATAGTAGTACGTTTTTAATTTAGATGTCAAATCTTAAATTGTTCTCTAAGTATGAGTAAATCGTCAAAACGTTTGTAGGACGGAAGCTGTAAGTTTTCAAAGTTGTTTTCTACTAAAAACTAGGGGTGAGCATCGGTCGGGTCGGGCCGGGCCGAAAAACCCCCAACCCTATCGGGTTTCGGGTGGACAAAACAGGCCCCGAAACCCTTGCTAAGTAAAGTTCGAGTTTCGGACTTCAGGTCTAATCGGTTTTCGGGTTCATCGGGTTTCAGACTTATATCTAAGCATAAAGTTCTGTTTGTTGAAAAATCCGTATAAAATCACTCACTCATTGGTCTGATTGAGGTGTACAATATATCGATGGAAAGCTCTCTGTGTCTAGAACAAACTTCTAGTTTACAACGAGATCTAATTGTAACTTTAAGGGGCTCGAAATAGTGAATTTCCAAAACTGGTCATGTTAAAACGGGTTTTGCGCACCGTTTTTGTAAAACTCATATAAAATTGGTCATTGATCAAAAAAATGTGCATTTTAGGCGATTAGATTCCTAAGAAATAGTAGTACGTTTTTAATTTAGATGTCAAATCTTAAATTGTTCTCTAAGTATGAGTAAATCGTCAAAACGTTTGTAGGACGGAAGTTGTAAGTTTTCAAAGTTGTTTTCTACTAAAAACTAGGGGTGAGCATCAATCGGGTCGGGTCGGGCCGAAAAACCCCCAACCCTATCGGGTTTCTGGTGGACAAAACAGGCCCCGAAACCCTTGCTAAGTAAAGTTCGAGTTTCGGACTTCAGGTCTAATCGGTTTTCGGGTTCATCGGGTTTCAGACTTATATCTAAGCATAAAGTTCTGTTTGTTGAAAAATCCGTATAAAATCACTCACTCATTGGTCTGATTGAGGTGTACAATATATCGATGGAAAGCTCTCTGTGTCTAGAACAAACTTCTAGTTTACAACGAGATCTAATTATAACTTTAAGGGGCTCGAAATAGTGAATTTCCAAAACTGGTCATGTTAAAACGGGTATTGCGCACTGTTTTTGCAAAATTCATATAAACTTGGTCATTGATCCAAAAAATGTGCATTTTCGGTGATTAGATTCCTAAGAAATAGTAGTACGTTTTTAATTTAGATGTCAAATCTTAATTTGTTCTCTAAGTATGAGTAAATCGTCAAAACGTTTGTAGGATGGAAGCTGTAACTTTTCAAAGTCGTTTTCTACTAAAAACTAGGGGTGAGCATCGGTCGGGCCGAAAAACCCCCAACCCGATCGGGTTTCGGGTGGGCAAAACAGGCCCCGAAACCCTTCGTAAGTAAAGTTCGAGTTTCGGACATCGGGTCTAATCGGTTTTCGGGTTCATCGGGTCGGGTTCATCGGGTTTCGGACTTAGATCTAAGCATAAAGTTCTGTTTGTTGAAAAATCCGTATAAAATCACTCACTCATTGGTCTAATTGAGGTGTATAATATATCGATGGAAAGCTCTCTGAGTCTAGAACAACTTTCTAGTTTACAACGAGATCTAATTGTGAATTTAAGGGGCTCGAAATAGTGTATTTCCAAAACTGGTCATGTTAAAACGGGTTTTGCGCACTGTTTTTGTAAAATTCATATAAAATTGGTCATTGATCCAAAAAATGTGCATTTTAGACGATTAGACTCCTAAGAAATAGTAGTACGTTTTTAATTTAGATGTCAAATCTTAATTTGTTCTCTAAGTATGAGTAAATCGTCAAAACGTTTGTAGGACGGAAGCTGTAACTTTTCAAAGTTGTTTTCTACTAAAAACTAGGGGTGAGCATCGGTCGGGTCGGGTCGGGCCGAAAAACCCCCAACCCTATCGGGTTTCGAGAGGACAAAACAGGCCCCCAAACCCTTCCTAAGTAAAGTTCGAGTTTCGGACTTCGGGTCTAATCGGTTTTCGGGTTCATCGGGTCGGGTTCATCGGGTTTCGGACTTAGATCTAAGCATAAAGTTCTGTTTGTTGAAAAATCCGTATAAAATCACTCACTCATTGGTCTGATTGAGGTGTACAATATATCGATGGAAAGCTCTCTGTGTCTAGAACTAACTTCTAGTTTACAACAAGATCTAATTGTGACTTTAAAGGGCTCGAAATAGTGTATTTCCAAAACTGGTCATGTTAAAACGGGTTTTGCGCACTGTTTTTGTAAAATACATATAAAATTGGTCATTGATCAAAAAAATGTGCATTTTAGGCGATTAGATTCCTAAGAAATAGTAGTACGTTTTTAATTTAGATGTCAAATCTTAATTTGTTCTCTAAGTATGAGTAAATCGTCAAAACGTTTGTAGGACGGAAGCTGTAACTTTTCAAAGTTGTTTTTTACTAAAAACTAGGGGTGACCATCGGTCGGGTCGGGTCGGGCCGAAAAACCCCCAACCCGATCGGGTTTTGGGTGGACAAAACAGGCCCCAAAACCTTTCCTAAGTAAAGTTCGAGTTTTGGACTTCGGGTCTAATCGGTTTTCGGGTTCATCGGGTCGGGTTCATCGGGTTTCGGACTTAGATCTAAGCATAAAGTTCTGTTTGTTGAAAAATCCGTATAAAATCACTCACTCATTGGTCTGATTGAGGTGTATAATATATCGATGGAAAGCTCTCTGAGTCTAGAACAAATTTCTAGTTTACAACGAGATCTAATTGTGACTTTAAGGGGCTCGAAATAGTGTATTTCCAAAACTGGTCATATTAAAACGGGTTTTGCGCACTGTTTTTGTAAAATTCATATAAAATTGGTCATTGATCCAAAAAATGTGCATTTTAGGCGATTAGATTCCTAAGAAATAGTAGTACGTTGTTAATTTAGATGTCAAATCTTAATTTGTTCTCTAAGTATGAGTAAATCGTCAAAACGTTTGTAGGACGGAAGCTGTAACTTTTCAAAGTTGTTTTCTACTAAAAACTAGGGGTGAGCATCGGTCGGGTCGGGTCGGGCCGAAAAACCCCCAACCCGATCGGGTTTCGGGTGGACAAAACAGGCCCCGAAACCCTTCCTAAGTATAGTTCGAGTTTCGGACTTCGGGTCTAATCGGTTTTCGGGTTCATCGGGTCGGGTTCATCGGGTTTCGGACTTAGATCTAAGCATAAAGTTCTGTTTGTTGACAAATCCGTATAAAATCACTCACTCATTGGTCTGATTGAGGTGTATAATATATCGATGGAAATCTCTCTGTGTCTAGAACAAACTTCTAGCTTACAACGAGATCTAATTGTGACTTCAAGGGGCTCGAAATAGTGTATTTCCAAAACTGGTCATGTTAAAACGGGTTTTGCGCACTGTTTTTGTAAAATTCATATAAAATTGGTCATTGATCCAAAAAATGTGCATTTTTGGCGATTTGATTCCTAAGAAATAGTAGTACGTTTTTAATTTAGATGTCAAATCTTAAATTGTTCTCTAAGTATGAGTAAATCGTCAAAACGTTTATAGGACGGAAGCTGTAACTTTTCAAAGTTGTTTTCTACTAAAAACTAGGGGTGAGCATCGGTCGGGTCGGGCCGAAAAACCCCCAACCCTATCGGGTTTCGGTTGGACAAAACAGGCCCCGAAACCCTTCCTAAGTAAAGTTCGAGTTTCGGACTTCAGGTCTAATCGGTTTTCGGGTTCATCGGGTTTCAGACTTAGATCTAAGCATAAAGTTCTGTTTGTTGAAAAATCCGTATAAAATCACTCACTCATTGGTCTGATTGAGGTGTACAATATATCGATGGAAAGCTCTTTGTGTCTAGAACAAACTTCTAGTTTACAACGAGATCTAATTGTGACTTTAAGGGGCTCGAAATAGTGAATTTCCAAAACTGGTCATGTTAAAACGGGTTTTGCGCACTGTTTTTGTAAAATTCATATAAAATTGGTCATTGATCCAAAAAATGTGCATTTTAGGTGATTAGATTCCTAAGAAATAGTAGTACGTTTTTAATTTAGATGTCAAATCTTAATTTGTTCTCTAAGTATGAGTAAATCATCAAAACGTTTGTAGGATGGAAGCTGTAACTTTTCAAAGTTGTTTTCTACTAAAAACTAGGGGTGAGCATCGGTCGGGCCGAAAAACCCCCAACCCGATCGGGTTTCGGGTGGGCAAAACAGGCCCCGAAACCCTTCCTAAGTAAAGTTCGAGTTTCGGACTTCGGGTCTAATCGGTTTTCGGGTTCATCGGGTCGGGTTCATCGGGTTTCGGACTTAGATCTAAGCATAAAGTTCTGTTTGTTGAAAAATCCGTATAAAATCACTCACTCATTGGTCTGATTGAGGTGTATAATATATCTATGGAAAGCTCTCTGAGTCTAGAACAACTTTCTAGTTTACAACGAGATCTAATTGTGACTTTAAGGGGCTCGAAATAGTGTATTTCCAAAACTGGTCATGTTAAAACGGGTTTTGCGCACTGTTTTTGTAAAATTCATATAAAATTGGTCATTGATCCAAAAAATGTGCATTTTAGACGATTAGATTCCTAAGAAATAGTAGTGCGTTTTTAATTTAGATGTCAAATCTTAATTTGTTCTCTAACTATGAGTAAATCATCAAAACGTTTGTAGGACGGAAGCTGTAACTTTTCAAAGTTGTTTTCTACTAAAAACTAGGGGTGAGCATCGGTCGGGTCGGGTCGGGCCGAAAACCCCCCAACCCTATCGGGTTTCGAGAGGACAAAACAGGCCCCGAAACCCTTCCTAAGTAAAGTTCGAGTTTCGGACTTCGGGTCTAATCGGTTTTCGGGTTCATCGGGTCGAGTTCATCGGGTTTCGGACTTAGATCTAAGCATAAAGTTTTGTTTGTTGAAAAATCCGTATAAAATCACTCACTCATTGGTCTGATTGAGGTGTATAATATATCGATGGAAAGCTCTCTGAGTCTAGAACAACTTTCTAGTTTACAACGAGATCTAATTGTGACTTTAAGGGGCTCGAAATAGTGTATTTCCAAAACTGGTCATGTTAAAACGGGTTTTGCAAACTGTTTTTGTAAAATTCATATAAAATTGGTCATTGATCCAAAAAATGTGCATTTTAGGCGATTAGATTCCTAAGAAATAGTAGTACGTTTTTAATTTAGATGTCAAATCTTAATTTGTTCTCTAAGTATGAGTAAATCGTCAAAACGTTTGTAGGACGGAAGCTGTAACTTTTCAAAGTTGTTTTTTACTAAAAACTAGGGGTGACCATCGGTCGGGTCGGGTCGGGCCGAAAAACCCCCAACCCGATCGGGTTTCGGGTGGACAAAACAGGCCCCAAAACCTTTCCTAAGTAAAGTTCGAGTTTCGGACTTCGGGTCTAATCGGTTTTCGGGTTCATCGGGTCGGGTTCATCGGGTTTCGGACTTAGATCTAAGCATAAAGTTCTGTTTGTTGAAAAATCCGTATAAAATCACTCACTCATTGGTCTGATTGAGGTGTATAATATATCGATGGAAAGCTCTCTGAGTCTAGAACAAATTTCTAGTTTACAACGAGATCTAATTGTGACTTTAAGGGGCTCGAAATAGTGTATTTCCAAAACTGGTCATATTAAAACGGGTTTTGCGCACTGTTTTTGTAAAATTCATATAAAATTGGTCATTGATCCAAAAAATGTGCATTTTAGGCGATTAGATTCCTAAGAAATAGTAGTACGTTGTTAATTTAGATGTCAAATCTTAATTTGTTCTCTAAGTATGAGTAAATCGTCAAAACGTTTGTAGGACGGAAGCTGTAACTTTTCAAAGTTGTTTTCTACTAAAAACTAGGGGTGAGCATCGGTCGGGTCGGGTCGGGCCGAAAAACCCCCAACCCGATCGGGTTTCGGGTGGACAAAACAGGCCCCGAAACCCTTCCTAAGTATAGTTCGAGTTTCGGACTTCGGGTCTAATCGGTTTTCGGGTTCATCGGGTCGGGTTCATCGGGTTTCGGACTTAGATCTAAGCATAAAGTTCTGTTTGTTGACAAATCCGTATAAAATCACTCACTCATTGGTCTGATTGAGGTGTATAATATATCGATGGAAATCTCTCTGTGTCTAGAACAAACTTCTAGCTTACAACGAGATCTAATTGTGACTTCAAGGGGCTCGAAATAGTGTATTTCCAAAACTGGTCATGTTAAAACGGGTTTTGCGCACTGTTTTTGTAAAATTCATATAAAATTGGTCATTGATCCAAAAAATGTGCATTTTTGGCGATTTGATTCCTAAGAAATAGTAGTACGTTTTTAATTTAGATGTCAAATCTTAAATTGTTCTCTAAGTATGAGTAAATCGTCAAAACGTTTATAGGACGGAAGCTGTAACTTTTCAAAGTTGTTTTCTACTAAAAACTAGGGGTGAGCATCGGTCGGGTCGGGCCGAAAAACCCCCAACCCTATCGGGTTTCGGTTGGACAAAACAGGCCCCGAAACCCTTCCTAAGTAAAGTTCGAGTTTCGGACTTCAGGTCTAATCGGTTTTCGGGTTCATCGGGTTTCAGACTTAGATCTAAGCATAAAGTTCTGTTTGTTGAAAAATCCGTATAAAATCACTCACTCATTGGTCTGATTGAGGTGTACAATATATCGATGGAAAGCTCTTTGTGTCTAGAACAAACTTCTAGTTTACAACGAGATCTAATTGTGACTTTAAGGGGCTCGAAATAGTGAATTTCCAAAACTGGTCATGTTAAAACGGGTTTTGCGCACTGTTTTTGTAAAATTCATATAAAATTGGTCATTGATCCAAAAAATGTGCATTTTAGGTGATTAGATTCCTAAGAAATAGTAGTACGTTTTTAATTTAGATGTCAAATCTTAATTTGTTCTCTAAGTATGAGTAAATCATCAAAACGTTTGTAGGATGGAAGCTGTAACTTTTCAAAGTTGTTTTCTACTAAAAACTAGGGGTGAGCATCGGTCGGGCCGAAAAACCCCCAACCCGATCGGGTTTCGGGTGGGCAAAACAGGCCCCGAAACCCTTCCTAAGTAAAGTTCGAGTTTCGGACTTCGGGTCTAATCGGTTTTCGGGTTCATCGGGTCGGGTTCATCGGGTTTCGGACTTAGATCTAAGCATAAAGTTCTGTTTGTTGAAAAATCCGTATAAAATCACTCACTCATTGGTCTGATTGAGGTGTATAATATATCTATGGAAAGCTCTCTGAGTCTAGAACAACTTTCTAGTTTACAACGAGATCTAATTGTGACTTTAAGGGGCTCGAAATAGTGTATTTCCAAAACTGGTCATGTTAAAACGGGTTTTGCGCACTGTTTTTGTAAAATTCATATAAAATTGGTCATTGATCCAAAAAATGTGCATTTTAGACGATTAGATTCCTAAGAAATAGTAGTGCGTTTTTAATTTAGATGTCAAATCTTAATTTGTTCTCTAACTATGAGTAAATCATCAAAACGTTTGTAGGACGGAAGCTGTAACTTTTCAAAGTTGTTTTCTACTAAAAACTAGGGGTGAGCATCGGTCGGGTCGGGTCGGGCCGAAAACCCCCCAACCCTATCGGGTTTCGAGAGGACAAAACAGGCCCCGAAACCCTTCCTAAGTAAAGTTCGAGTTTCGGACTTCGGGTCTAATCGGTTTTCGGGTTCATCGGGTCGAGTTCATCGGGTTTCGGACTTAGATCTAAGCATAAAGTTTTGTTTGTTGAAAAATCCGTATAAAATCACTCACTCATTGGTCTGATTGAGGTGTATAATATATCGATGGAAAGCTCTCTGAGTCTAGAACAACTTTCTAGTTTACAACGAGATCTAATTGTGACTTTAAGGGGCTCGAAATAGTGTATTTCCAAAACTGGTCATGTTAAAACGGGTTTTGCAAACTGTTTTTGTAAAATTCATATAAAATTGGTCATTGATCCAAAAAATGTGCATTTTAGGCGATTAGATTCCTAAGAAATAGTAGTACGTTTTTAATTTAGATGTCAAATCTTAATTTGTTCTCTAAGTATGAGTAAATCGTCAAAACGTTTGTAGGACGGAAGCTGTAACTTTTCAAAGTTGTTTTTTACTAAAAACTAGGGGTGACCATCGGTCGGGTCGGGTCGGGCCGAAAAACCCCCAACCCGATCGGGTTTCGGGTGGACAAAACAGGCCCCAAAACCTTTCCTAAGTAAAGTTCGAGTTTCGGACTTCGGGTCTAATCGGTTTTCGGGTTCATCGGGTCGGGTTCATCGGGTTTCGGACTTAGATCTAAGCATAAAGTTCTGTTTGTTGAAAAATCCGTATAAAATCACTCACTCATTGGTCTGATTGAGGTGTATAATATATCGATGGAAAGCTCTCTGAGTCTAGAACAAATTTCTAGTTTACAACGAGATCTAATTGTGACTTTAAGGGGCTCGAAATAGTGTATTTCCAAAACTGGTCATATTAAAACGGGTTTTGCGTACTGTTTTTGTAAAATTCATATAAAATTGGTCATTGATCCAAAAAATGTGCATTTTAGGCAATTAGATTCCTAAGAAATAGTAGTACGTTGTTAATTTAGATGTCAATTCTTAATTTGTTCTCTAAGTATGAGTAAATCGTCCAAACGTTTGTAGGACGGAAGCTGTAACTTTTCAAAGTTGTTTTCTACTAAAAACTAGGGGTGAGCATCGGTCGGGTCGGGTCGGGCCGAAAAACCCCCAACCCGATCGGGTTTCGGGTGGACAAAACAGGCCCCGAAACCCTTCCTAAGTAATGTTCGAGTTTCGGACTTCGGGTTCATCGGGTTTCGGACTTAGATCTAAGCATAAAGTTCTGTTTGTTGAAAAATCCGTATAAAATCACTCACTCATTGGTCTGATTGAGGTGTATAATATATCGATGGAAATCTCTCTGTGTCTAGAACAAACTTCTAGCTTACAACGAGATCTAATTGTGACTTCAAGGGGCTCGAAATAGTGTATTTCCAAAACTGGTCATGTTAAAACGGGTTTTGCGCACTGTTTTTGTAAAATTCATATAAAATTGGTCATTGATCCAAAAAATGTGCATTTTAGGCGATTTGATTCCTAAGAAATAGTAGTACGTTTTTAATTTAGATGTCAAATCTTAAATTGTTCTCTAAGTATGAGTAAATCGTCAAAACGTTTGTAGGACGGAAGCTGTAACTTTTCAAAGTTGTTTTCTACTAAAAACTAGGGGTGAGCATCGGTCGGGTCGGGTCGGGCCGAAAACCCCCCAACCCTATCGGGTTTCGGTTGGACAAAACAGGCCCCGAAACCCTTCCTAAGTAAAGTTCGAGTTTCGGACTTCAGGTCTAATCGGTTTTCGGGTTCATCGGGTTTCAGACTTAGATCTAAGCATAAAGTTCTGTTTGTTGAAAAATCCGTATAAAATCACTCACTCATTGGTCTGATTGAGGTGTACAATATATCGATGGAAAGCTCTCTGTGTCTAGAACAAACTTCTAGTTTACAACGAGATCTAATTGTGACTTTAAGGGGCTCGAAATAGTGAATTTCCAAAACTGGTCATGTTAAAACGGGTTTTGCGCACTGTTTTTGTAAAATTCATATAAAATTGGTCATTGATCCAAAAAATGTGCATTTTAGGTGATTAGATTCCTAAGAAATAGTAGTACGTTTTTAATTTAGAAGTCAAATCTTAATTTGTTCTCTAAGTATGAGTAAATCATCAAAACGTTTGTAGGATGGAAGCTGTAACTTTTCAAAGTTGTTTTCTACTAAAAACTAGGGGTGAGCATCGGTCGGGCCGAAAAACCCCCAACCCGATCGGGTTTCGGGTGGGCAAAACAGGCCCCGAAACCCTTCCTAAGTAAAGTTCGAGTTTCGGACTTCGGGTCAAATCGGTTTCGGGTTCATCGGGTCGGGTTCATCGGGTTTCGGACTTAGATCTAAGCATAAAGTTCTGTTTGTTGAAAAATCCGTATAAAATCACTCACTCATTGGTCTGATTGAGGTGTATAATATATCGATGGAATGCTCTCTGAGTCTAGAACAACTTTCTAGTTTACAACGAGATTTAATTGTGATTTTTAGGGGCTCGAAATAGTGTATTTCCAAAACTGGTCATGTTAAAACGGCTTTTGCGCACTGTTTTTGTAAAATTCATATAAAATTGGTCATTGATCCAAAAAATGTGCATTTTAGACGATTAGATTCCTAAGAAATAGTAGTGCGTTTTTAATTTAGATGTCAAATCTTAATTTGTTCTCTAAGTATGAGTAAATCGTCAAAACGTTTGTAGGACGGAAGCTGTAACTTTTCAAAGTTGTTTTCTACTAAAAACTAGGGGTGAGCATCGGTCGGGTCGGGTCGGGCCGAAAAACCCCCAACCCTATCGGGTTTCGAGAGGACAAAACAGGCCCCGAAACCCTTCCTAAGTAAAGTTCGAGTTTCGGACTTCGGGTCTAATCGGTTTTCGGGTTCATCGGGTCGGGTTCATCGGGTTTCGGACTTAGATCTAAGCATAAAGTTCTGTTTGTTGAAAAATCCGTATAAAATCACTCACTCATTGGTCTGATTGAGGTATACAATATATCGATGGAAAGCTCTCTGTGTCTAGAACAAACTTCTAGTTTACAACGAGATCTAATTGTGACTTTAAGGGGCTCGAAATAGTGTATTTCCAAAATTGGTCATGTTAAAACGGGTTTTGCGCACTGTTTTTGTAAAATTCATATAAAATTGGTCATTGATCCAAAAAATGTGCATTTTAGGCGATTAGATTCCTAAGAAATAGTAGTACGTTTTTAATTTAGATGTCAAATCTTAATTTGTTCTCTAAGTATGAGTAAATCGTCAAAACGTTTGTAGGACGGAAGCTGTAACTTTTCAAAGTTGTTTTTTACTAAAAACTAGGGGTGACCATCGGTCGGGTCGGGTCGGGCCGAAAAACCCCCAACCCGATCGGGTTTCGGGGGGACAAAACAGGCCCCAAAACCTTTCCTAAGTAAAGTTCGAGTTTCGGACTTCGTGTCTAATCGGTTTTCGGGTTCATCGGGTTTCGGACTTAGATCTAAGCATAAAGTTCTGTTTGTTGAAAAATCCGTATAAAATCACTCACTCATTGGTCTGATTGAGGTGTATAATATATCGATGGAAATCTCTCTGTGTCTAGAACAAACTTCTAGCTTACAACGAGATCTAATTGTGACTTCAAGGGGCTCGAAATAGTGTATTTCCAAAACTGGTCATGTTAAAACGGGTTTTGCGCACTGTTTTTGTAAAATTCATATAAAATTGGTCATTGATCCAAAAATTTGCATTTTAGGCGATTTGATTCCTAAGAAATAGTAGTACGTTTTTAATTTAGATGTCAAATCTTAAATTGTTCTCTAAGTATGAGTAAATCGTCAAAACGTTTGTAGGACGGAAGATGTAACTTTTCAAAGTTGTTTTCTACTAAAAACTAGGGGTGAGCATCGGTCGGGTCGGGTCGGGCCGAAAAACCCCCAACCCTATCGGGTTTCGGTTGGACAAAACAGGCCCCGAAACCCTTCCTAAGTAAAGTTCGAGTTTCGGACTTCAGGTCTAATCGGTTTTCGGGTTCATCGGGTTTCAGACTTAGATCTAAGCATAAAGTTCTGTTTGTTGAAAAATCCGTATAAAATCACTCACTCATTGGTCTGATTGAGGTGTACAATATATCGATGGAAAGCTCTCTGTGTCTAGAACAAACTTCTAGTTTACAACGAGATCTAATTGTGACTTTAAGGGGCTCGAAATAGTGAATTTCCAAAACTGGTCATGTTAAAACGGGTTTTGCGCACTGTTTTTGTAAAATTCATATAAAATTGGTCATTGATCCAAAAAATGTGCATTTTAGGTGATTAGATTCCTAATAAATAGTAGTACGTTTTTAATTTAGATGTCAAATCTTAATTTGTTCTCTAAGTATGAGTAAATCATCAAAACGTTTGTAGGATGGAAGCTGTAACTTTTCAAAGTTGTTTTCTACTAAAAACTAGGGGTGAGCATCGGTCGGGCCGAAAACCCCCCAACCCGATCGGGTTTCGGGTGGGCAAAACAGGCCCCGAAACCCTTCCTAAGTAAAGTTCGAGTTTCGGACTTCGGGTCAAATCGGTTTTCGGGTTCATCGGGTCGGGTTCATCGGGTTTCGGACTTAGATCTAAGCATAAAGTTCTGTTTGTTGAAAAATCCGTATAAAATCACTCACTCATTGGTCTGATTGAGGTGTATAATATATCGATGGAAAGCTCTATGTGTCTAGAACAACCTTCTAGTTTACAACGAGATCTAATTGTGACTTTAAGGGGCTCGAAATAGTGAATTTCCAAAACTGGTCATGTTAAAACGGGTTTTGCGCACTGTTTTTGTAAAATTCATATAAAATTGGTCATTGATCCAAAAAATGTGCATTTTAGACGATTAGATTCCTAAGAAATAGTAGTGCGTTTTTAATTTAGATGTCAAATCTTAATTTGTTCTCTAAGAATGAGTAAATCGTCAAAACGTTTGTAGGACGGAAGCTGTAACTTTTCAAAGTTGTTTTCTACTAAAAACTAGGGGTGAGCATCGGTCGGGTCGGGTCGGGCCGAAAAACCCCCAACCCTATCGGGTTTCGAGAGGACAAAACAGGCCCCGAAACCCTTCCTAAGTAAAGTTCGAGTTTCGGACTTCGGGTCTAATCGGTTTTCGGGTTCATCGGGTCGGGTACATCGGGTTTCGGACTTAGATCTAAGCATAAAGTTCTGTTTGTTGAAAAATCCGTATAAAATCACTCACTCATTGGTCTGATTGAGGTATACAATATATCGATGGAAAGCTCTCTGTGTCTAGAACAAACTTCTAGTTTACAACGAGATCTAATTGTGACTTTAAGGGCTCGAAATAGTGTATTTCCAAAACTGGTCATGTTAAAACGGGTTTTGCGCACTGTTTTTGTAAAATTCATATAAAATTGGTCATTGATCCAAAAAATGTGCATTTTAGGCGATTAGATTCCTAAGAAATAGTAGTAGGTTTTTAATTTAGATGTCAAATCTTAATTTGTTCTCTAAGTATGAGTAAATCGTCAAAACGTTTGTAGGACGGAAGCTGTAACTTTTCAAAGTTGTTTTTTACTAAAAACTAGGGGTGACCATCGGTCGGGTCGGGTCGGGCAGAAAAACCCCCAACCCGATCGGGTTTCGGGTGGACAAAACAGGCCCCAAAACCTTTCCTAAGTAAAGTTCGAGTTTCGGACTTCGGGTCTAATCGGTTTTCGGGTTCATCGGGTTTCGGACTTAGATCTAAGCATAAAGTTCTGTTTGTTGAAAAATCCGTATAAAATCACTCACTCATTGGTCTGATTGAGGTGTATAATATATCGATGGAAAGCTATCTGAGTCTAGAACAACTTTCTAGTTTACAACGAGATCTAATTGTGACTTTAAGGGGCTCGAAATAGTGTATTTCCAAAACTGGTCATGTTAAAACGGGTTTTGCGCATTGTTTTTGTAAAATTCATATAAAATTGGTCATTGATCCAAAAAATGTGCATTTTAGGCGATTAGATTCCTAAGAAATAGTAGTACGTTTTAAATTTAGATGTCAAATCTTAATTTGTTATCTAAGTATGAGTAAATCGTCAAAACGTTTGTAGGACGGAAGCTGTAACTTTTCAAAGTTGTTTTTTACTAAAAACTAGGGGTGACCATCGGTCGGGTCGGGTCGGGTCGAAAACCCCCCAACCCGATCGGGTTTCGGGTGGACAAAACAGGCCCCGAAACCTTTCCTAAGTAAAGTTCGAGTTTCGGACTTCGGGTCTAATCGGTTTTCGGGTTAATCGGGTTTCGGACTTAGATCTAAGCATAAAGTTCTGTTTGTTGAAAAATCCGTATAAAATCACTCACTCATTGGTCTGATTGAGGTGTATAATATATCGATGGAAAGCTATCTGAGTCTAGAACAACTTTCTAGTTTACAACGAGATCTAATTGTGACTTTAAGGGGCTCGAAATAGTGTATTTCCAAAACTGGTCATGTTAAAACGGGTTTTGCGCACTGTTTTTGTAAAATTCATATAAAATTGGTCATTGATCCAAAAAATGTGCATTTTAGGCGATTAGATTCCTAAGAAATAGTAGTACGTTTTTAATTTAGATGTCAAATCTTAATTTGTTCTCTAAGTATGAGTAAATCGTCAAAACGTTTGTAGGACGGAAGCTGTAACTTTTCAAAGTTGTTTACTAGTAAAAACTAGGGGTGAGCATCGGTCGGGTCGGGTCGGGCCGAAAAACCACCAACCCGATCGGGTTTCGGGTGGACAAAACAGGCCCCGAAACCCTTCCTAAGTAAAGTTCGAGTTTCGGACTTCGGGTCTAATCGGTTTTCGGGTTCATCGGGTTTCGGACTTAGATCTAAGCATAAAGTTCTGTTTGTTGAAAAATCCGTATAAAATCACTCACTCATTGGTCTGATTGAGGTGTACAATATATCGATGGAAAGCTCTCTGTGTCTAGAACAAACTTCTAGTTTACAACGAGATCTAATTGTGACTTTAAGGGGATCGAAATAGTGTATTTCCAAAACTGGTCATGTTAAAACGGGGTTTGCGCACTGTTTTTGTAAAATTCATATAAAATTGATCATTGATCCAAAAAATGTGCATTTTAGGCGATTAGATTCCTAAGAAATAGTAGTACGTTTTTAATTTAGATGTCAAATCTTAATTTGTTCTCTAAGTATGAGTAAATCGTCAAAACGTTTGTAGGACGGAAGCTGTAACTTTTCAAAGTTGTTTTCTAGTAAAAACTAGGGGTGAGCATCGGTCGGGTCGGGTCGGGCCGAAAAACCCCCAACCCGATCGGGTTTCGGGTGGACAAAACAGGCCCCGAAACCCTTCCTAAGTAAAGTTCGAGTTTCGGACTTCGGGTCTAATCGGTTTTCGGGTTCATCGGGTCGGGTTTATCGGGTTTCGGACTTAGATCTAAGCATAAAGTTCTGTTTGTTGAAAAATCCGTATAAAATCACTCACTCATTGGTCTGATTGAGGTGTAAAATATATCGATTGAAAGCTCTATGTGTCTAGAACAAACTTCTAGTTTACAACGAGATCTAATTGTGACTTTAAGGGGCTCGAAATAGTGTATTTCCAAAACTGTTCATGTTAAAACGTGTTTTGCGCACTGTTTTTGTAAAATTCATATAAAATTGGTCATTGATCCAAAAAATGTGCATTTTAGGCGATTAGATTCCTAAAAAATAGTAGTACGTTTTTAATTTAGATGTCAAATGTTAATTTGTTCTCTAAGTATGAGTAAATCGTCAAAACGTTTGTAGGACGGAAGCTGTAACTTTTCAAAGTTGTTTTCTACTAAAAACTAGGGGTGAGCATCGGTCGGGTCGGGTCGGGCCGAAAAACCCCCAACCCGATCGGGTTTCGGGTAGACAAAACAGGCCCCGAAACCCTTCCTAAGTAAAGTTCGAGTTTCAGACTTCAGGTCTAATCGGTTTTCGGGTTCATCGGGTCGGGTTCATCGGGTTTCAGACTTAGATCTAAGCATAAAGTTCTCTTTGTTGAAAAATCCGTATAAAATCACTCACTAATTGGTCTGATTGAGGTGTACAATATATCGATGGAAAGCTCTCTGTGTCTAGAACAAACTTCTAGTTTACAACGAGATCTAATTGTGACTTTAAGGGGCTCGAAATAGTGTATTTCCAAAACTGGTCATGTTAAAACGGGTTTTGCGCACTGTTTTTGTAAAATTCATATAAAATTGGTCATTGATCCAAAAAATGTGCATTTTAGGTGATTAGATTCCTAAGAATTAGTAGTACGTTTTTATTTTAGATGTCAAATCTTAAATTGTTCTCTAAGTATGAGTAAATCGTCAAAACGTTTGTAGGACGGAAGCTGTAACTTTTCAAAGTTGTTTTCTACTAAAAACTAGGGGTGAGCATCGGTCGGGTCGGGCCGAAAAACCCCCAACCCGATCGAGTTTCGGGTGGACAAAACAGGCCCCGAAACCCTTGCTAAGTAAAGTTCGAGTTTCGGAATTCGGGTCTAATCGGTTTTCGGGTTCATCGGGTCGGGTTCATCTGGTTTCGGACTTAGATCTAAGCATAAAGTTCTGTTTGTTGAAAAATCCGTATAAAATCACTCACTCATTGGTCTGATTGAGGTGTATAATATATCGATGGAAATCTCTCTGTGTCTAGAACAAACTTCTAGCTTACAACGAGATCTAATTGTGACTTCAAGGGGCTCGAAATAGTGTATTTCCAAAACTGGTCATGTTAAAACGGGTTTTGCGCACTGTTTTTGTAAAATTCATATAAAATTGGTCATTGATCAAAAAAATGTGCATTTTAGGCGATTAGATTCCTAAGAAATAGTAGTACGTTTTTAATTTAGATGTCAAATCTTAAATTGTTCTCTAAGTATGAGTAAATCGTCAAAACGTTTGTAGGACGGAAGCTGTAAGTTTTCAAAGTTGTTTTCTACTAAAAACTAGGGGTGAGCATCGGTCGGGTCGGGCCGGGCCGAAAAACCCCCAACCCTATCGGGTTTCGGGTGGACAAAACAGGCCCCGAAACCCTTGCTAAGTAAAGTTCGAGTTTCGGACTTCAGGTCTAATCGGTTTTCGGGTTCATCGGGTTTCAGACTTATATCTAAGCATAAAGTTCTGTTTGTTGAAAAATCCGTATAAAATCACTCACTCATTGGTCTGATTGAGGTGTATAATATATCGATGGAAATCTCTCTGTGTCTAGAACAAACTTCTAGCTTACAACGAGATCTAATTGTGACTTCAAGGGGCTCGAAATAGTGTATTTCCAAAACTGGTCATGTTAAAACGGGTTTTGCGCACTGTTTTTGTAAAATTCATATAAAATTGGTCATTGATCAAAAAAATGTGCATTTTAGGCGATTAGATTCCTAAGAAATAGTAGTACGTTTTTAATTTAGATGTCAAATCTTAATTTGTTCTCTAAGTATGAGTAAATCGTCAAAACGTTTGTAGGACGGAAGCTGTAACTTTTCAAAGTTGTTTTCTACTAAAAACTAGGGGTGAGCATCGGTCGGGTCGGGTCGGGCCGAAAAACCCCCAACCCTATCGGGTTTCGAGAGGACAAAACAGGCCCCGAAACCCTTCCTAAGTAAAGTTCGAGTTTCGGACTTCGGGTCTAATCGGTTTTCGGGTTCATCGGGTCGGGTACATCGGGTTTCGGACTTAGATCTAAGCATAAAGTTCTGTTTGTTGAAAAATCCGTATAAAATCACTCACTCATTGGTCTGATTGAGGTATACAATATATCGATGGAAAGCTCTCTGTGTCTAGAACAAACTTCTAGTTTACAACGAGATCTAATTGTGACTTTAAGGGCTCGAAATAGTGTATTTCCAAAACTGGTCATGTTAAAACGGGTTTTGCGCACTGTTTTTGTAAAATTCATATAAAATTGGTCATTGATCTAAAAAATGTGCATTTTAGGCGATTAGATTCCTAAGAAATAGTAGTAGGTTTTTAATTTAGATGTCAAATCTTAATTTGTTCTCTAAGTATGAGTAAATCGTTAAAACGTTTGTAGGACGGAAGCTGTAACTTTTCAAAGTTGTTTTTTACTAAAAACTAGGGGTGACCATCGGTCGGGTCGGGTCGGGCAGAAAAACCCCCAACCCGATCGGGTTTCGGGTGGACAAAACAGGCCCCAAAACCTTTCCTAAGTAAAGTTCGAGTTTCGGACTTCGGGTCTAATCGGTTTTCGGGTTCATCGGGTTTCGGACTTAGATCTAAGCATAAAGTTCTGTTTGTTGAAAAATCCGTATAAAATCACTCACTCATTGGTCTGATTGAGGTGTATAATATATCGATGGAAAGCTATCTGAGTCTAGAACAACTTTCTAGTTTACAACGAGATCTAATTGTGACTTTAAGGGGCTCGAAATAGTGTATTTCCAAAACTGGTCATGTTAAAACGGGTTTTGCGCATTGTTTTTGTAAAATTCATATAAAATTGGTCATTGATCCAAAAAATGTGCATTTTAGGCGATTAGATTCCTAAGAAATAGTAGTACGTTTTAAATTTAGATGTCAAATCTTAATTTGTTATCTAAGTATGAGTAAATCGTCAAAACGTTTGTAGGACGGAAGCTGTAACTTTTCAAAGTTGTTTTTTACTAAAAACTAGGGGTGACCATCGGTCGGGTCGGGTCGGGTCGAAAACCCCCCAACCCGATCGGGTTTCGGGTGGACAAAACAGGCCCCGAAACCTTTCCTAAGTAAAGTTCGAGTTTCGGACTTCGGGTCTAATCGGTTTTCGGGTTAATCGGGTTTCGGACTTAGATCTAAGCATAAAGTTCTGTTTGTTGAAAAATCCGTATAAAATCACTCACTCATTGGTCTGATTGAGGTGTATAATATATCGATGGAAAGCTATCTGAGTCTAGAACAACTTTCTAGTTTACAACGAGATCTAATTGTGACTTTAAGGGGCTCGAAATAGTGTATTTCCAAAACTGGTCATGTTAAAACGGGTTTTGCGCACTGTTTTTGTAAAATTCATATAAAATTGGTCATTGATCCAAAAAATGTGCATTTTAGGCGATTAGATTCCTAAGA
This sequence comes from Saussurea involucrata, assembly GCA_033807775.1. Classification (NCBI taxonomy): domain Eukaryota; kingdom Viridiplantae; phylum Streptophyta; class Magnoliopsida; order Asterales; family Asteraceae; genus Saussurea; species Saussurea involucrata. The sequence goes on from JAWVWS010001176.1 coordinate 50,124, forward strand.
AATAGTAGTACGTTTTTAATTTAGATGTCAAATCTTAATTTGTTCTCTAAGTATGAGTAAATCGTCAAAACGTTTGTAGGACGGAAGCTGTAACTTTTCAAAGTTGTTTACTAGTAAAAACTAGGGGTGAGCATCGGTCGGGTCGGGTCGGGCCGAAAAACCACCAACCCGATCGGGTTTCGGGTGGACAAAACAGGCCCCGAAACCCTTCCTAAGTAAAGTTCGAGTTTCGGACTTCGGGTCTAATCGGTTTTCGGGTTCATCGGGTTTCGAACTTAGATCTAAGCATAAAGTTCTGTTTGTTGAAAAATCCGTATAAAATCACTCACTCATTGGTCTGATTGAGGTGTACAATATATCGATGGAAAGCTCTCTGTGTCTAGAACAAACTTCTAGTTTACAACGAGATCTAATTGTGACTTTAAGGGGATCGAAATAGTGTATTTCCAAAACTGGTCATGTTAAAACGGGGTTTGCGCACTGTTTTTGTAAAATTCATATAAAATTGATCATTGATCCAAAAAATGTGCATTTTAGGCGATTAGATTCCTAAGAAATAGTAGTACGTTTTTAATTTAGATGTCAAATCTTAATTTGTTCTCTAAGTATGAGTAAATCGTCAAAACGTTTGTAGGACGGAAGCTGTAACTTTTCAAAGTTGTTTTCTAGTAAAAACTAGGGGTGAGCATCGGTCGGGTCGGGTCGGGCCGAAAAACCCCCAACCCGATCGGGTTTCGGGTGGACAAAACAGGCCCCGAAACCCTTCCTAAGTAAAGTTCGAGTTTCGGACTTCGGGTCTAATCGGTTTTCGGGTTCATCGGGTCGGGTTTATCGGGTTTCGGACTTAGATCTAAGCATAAAGTTCTGTTTGTTGAAAAATCCGTATAAAATCACTCACTCATTGGTCTGATTGAGGTGTAAAATATATCGATTGAAAGCTCTATGTGTCTAGAACAAACTTCTAGTTTACAACGAGATCTAATTGTGACTTTAAGGGGCTCGAAATAGTGTATTTCCAAAACTGTTCATGTTAAAACGTGTTTTGCGCACTGTTTTTGTAAAATTCATATAAAATTGGTCATTGATCCAAAAAATGTGCATTTTAGGCGATTAGATTCCTAAAAAATAGTAGTACGTTTTTAATTTAGATGTCAAATGTTAATTTGTTCTCTAAGTATGAGTAAATCGTCAAAACGTTTGTAGGACGGAAGCTGTAACTTTTCAAAGTTGTTTTCTACTAAAAACTAGGGGTGAGCATCGGTCGGGTCGGGTCGGGCCGAAAAACCCCCAACCCGATCGGGTTTCGGGTAGACAAAACAGGCCCCGAAACCCTTCCTAAGTAAAGTTCGAGTTTCAGACTTCAGGTCTAATCGGTTTTCGGGTTCATCGGGTCGGGTTCATCGGGTTTCAGACTTAGATCTAAGCATAAAGTTCTCTTTGTTGAAAAATCCGTATAAAATCACTCACTAATTGGTCTGATTGAGGTGTACAATATATCGATGGAAAGCTCTCTGTGTCTAGAACAAACTTCTAGTTTACAACGAGATCTAATTGTGACTTTAAGGGGCTCGAAATAGTGTATTTCCAAAACTGGTCATGTTAAAACGGGTTTTGCGCACTGTTTTTGTAAAATTCATATAAAATTGGTCATTGATCCAAAAAATGTGCATTTTAGGTGATTAGATTCCTAAGAATTAGTAGTACGTTTTTATTTTAGATGTCAAATCTTAAATTGTTCTCTAAGTATGAGTAAATCGTCAAAACGTTTGTAGGACGGAAGCTGTAACTTTTCAAAGTTGTTTTCTACTAAAAACTAGGGGTGAGCATCGGTCGGGTCGGGCCGAAAAACCCCCAACCCGATCGAGTTTCGGGTGGACAAAACAGGCCCCGAAACCCTTGCTAAGTAAAGTTCGAGTTTCGGAATTCGGGTCTAATCGGTTTTCGGGTTCATCGGGTCGGGTTCATCTGGTTTCGGACTTAGATCTAAGCATAAAGTTCTGTTTGTTGAAAAATCCGTATAAAATCACTCACTCATTGGTCTGATTGAGGTGTATAATATATCGATGGAAAGCTATCTGAGTCTAGAACAACTTTCTAGTTTACAACGAGATCTAATTGTGACTTTAAGGGGCTCGAAATAGTGTATTTCCAAAACTGGTCATGTTAAAACGGGTTTTGCGCATTGTTTTTGTAAAATTCATATAAAATTGGTCATTGATCCAAAAAATGTGCATTTTAGGCGATTAGATTCCTAAGAAATAGTAGTACGTTTTTAATTTAGATGTCAAATCTTAATTTGTTCTCTAAGTATGAGTAAATCGTCAAAACGTTTGTAGGACGGAAGCTGTAACTTTTCAAAGTTGTTTTTTACTAAAAACTAGGGGTGACCATCGGTCGGGTCGGGTCGGGCCGAAAACCCCCCAACCCGATCGGGTTTCGGGTGGACAAAACAGGCCCCGAAACCTTTCCTAAGTAAAGTTCGAGTTTCGGACTTCAGGTCTAATCGGTTTTCGGGTTAATCGGGTTTCAGACTTAGATCTATGCTTAAAGTTCTGTTTGTTGAAAAATCCGTATAAAATCACTCACTCATTGGTCTGATTGAGGTGTATAATATATCGATGGAAAGCTATCTGAGTCTAGAACAACTTTCTAGTTTACAACGAGATCTAATAGTGACTTTAAGGGGCTCGAAATAGTGTATTTCCAAAACTGGTAATATTAAAACGGGTTTTGCGCACTGTTTTTGTAAAATTCATATAAAATTGGTCATTGATCCAAAAAATGTGCATTTTAGGCGATTAGATTCCTAAGAAATAGTAGTACGTTTTTAATTTAGATGTCAAATCTTAATTTGTTCTCTAAGTATGAGTAAATCGTCAAAACGTTTGTAGGACGGAAGCTATAACTTTTCAAAGTTGTTTTCTAGTAAAAACTAGGGGTGAGCATCGGTCGGGTCGGGTCGGGCCGAAAAACCCCCAACCCGATCGGGTTTCGGGTGGACAAAACAGGCCCCGAAACCCTTCCTAAGTAAAGTTAGAGTTTCGGACTTCGGGTCTAATCGGTTTTCGGGTTCATCGGGTCGGGTTCATCGGGTTTCGGACTTAGATCTAAGCATAAAGTTCTGTTTGTTGAAAAATCCGTATAAAATCACTCACTCATTGGTCTGATTGAGGTGTCCAATATATCGATGGAAAGCTCTATGTGTCTAGAACAAACTTCTAGTTTACAACGAGATCTAATTATGACTTTAAGGGGCTCGAAATAGTGTATTTCCAAAACTGGTCATGTTAAAACGGGTTTTGCGCACTGTTTTAGTAAAATTCATATAAAATTGGTCATTGATCCAAAAAATGTGCATTTTAGGCGATTAGATTCCTAAGAAATAGTAGTACGTTTTTAATTTAGATGTCAAATCTTAATTTGTTATCTAAGTATGAGTAAATCGTCAAAACGTTTGTAGGACGGAAGCTGTAACTTTTCAAAGTTGTTTTCTAGTAAAAACTAGGGGTGAGCATCGGTCGGGTCGGGTCGGGCCGAAAAACCCCCAACCCGATCGGGTTTCGGGTGGACAAAACAGGCCCCGAAACCCTTCCTAAGTAAAGTTCGAGTTTCGGACTTCGGGTCTAATCGGTTTTCGGGTTCATCGGGTCGGGTTCATCGGGTTTCAGACTTAGATCTAAGCATAAAGTTCTGTTTGTTGAAAAATCCGTATAAAATCACTCACTCATTGGTCTGATTGAGGTGTCCAATATATCGATGGAAAGCTCTTTGTGTCTAGAACAAACTTCTAGTTTACAACGAGATCTAATTGTGACTTTAAGGGGCTCGAAATAGTGTATTTCCAAAACTGGTCATGTTAAAAAGGGTTTTGCGCACTGTTTTTGTAAAATTCATATAAAATTGGTTATTGATCCAAAAAATGTGCATTTTAGGCGATTAGATTCCTAAGAAATAGTAGTACGTTTTAATTTAGATGTCAAATCTTAATTTGTTCTCTAAGTATGAGTAAATCGTTAAAACGTTTGTAGGACGGAAGCTGTAACTTTTCAAAGTTGTTTTCTAGTAAAAACTAGGGGTGAGCATCGGTCGGGTCGGGTCGGGCCGAAAAACCCCCAACCCGATCGGGTTTCGGGTGGACAAAACAGGCCCCGAAACCCTTCCTAAGTAAAGTTCGAGTTTCGGACTTCGGGTCTAATCGGTTTTCGGGTTCATCGGGTCGGGTTCATCGGGTTTCAGACTTAGATCTAAGCATAAAGTTCTGTTTGTTGAAAAATCCGTATAAAATCACTCACTCATTGGTCTGATTGAGGTGTAAAATATATCGATGGAAAGCTCTCTGTGTCTAGAACAAACTTCTAGTTTACAATGAGATCTAATTGTGACTTTAAGGGGCTCGAAATAGTGTATTTCCAAAACTGGTCATGTTAAAACGGGTTTTGCGCACTGTTTTTGTAAAATTCATATAAAATTGGTCATTGATCCAAAAAATGTGCATTTTAGGCGATTAGATTCCTAAGAAATAGTAGTACGTTTTTAATTTAGATGTCAAATCTTAATTTGTTTTCTAAGTATGAGTAAATCGTCAAAACGTTTGTAGGACGGAAGCTGTAACTTTTCAAAGTTGTTTTCTACTAAAAACTAGGGGTGAGTATCGGTCGGGTCGGGTCGGGCCGAAAACCCCCCAACCCGATCGAGTTTCGAGTAGACAAAACAGGCCCCGAAACCCTTCCTAAGTAAAGTTCGAGTTTCGGACTTCAGGTCTAATCGGTTTTCGGGTTCATCGGGTCGGGTTCATCGGGTTTCAGACTTAGATCTAAGCATAAAGTTCTGTTTGTTGAAAAATCCGTATAAAATAACTCACTAATTGGTCTGATTGAGGTGTACAATATATCGATGGAAAGCTCTCTGTGTCTAGAACAAACTTCTAGTTTACAACGAGATCTAATTGTGACTTTAAGGGGCTCGAAATAGTGTATTTCCAAAACTGGTCATGTTAAAACGGGTTTTGCGCACTGTTTTTGTAAAATTCATATAAAATTGGTCATTGATCCAAAAAATGTGCATTTTAGATGATTAGATTCCTAAGAATTAGTAGTACGTTTTTATTTTAGATGTCAAATCTTAAATTGTTCTCTAAGTATGAGTAAATCGTCAAAACGTTTGTAGGACGGAAGCTGTAACTTTTCAAAGTTGTTTTCTACTAAAAACTAGGGGTGGGCATCGGTCGGGTCGGGTCGGGCCGAAAAACCCCCAACCCGATCGAGTTTCGGGTGGACAAAACATGCCCCGAAACCCTTCCTAAGTAAAGTTCGAGTTTCGGACTTCGGGTCTAATCGGTTTTCGGGTTCATCGGGTCGGGTTCATCGGGTTTCGGACTTAGATCCAAGCATAAAGTTCTGTTTGTTGAAAAATCCGTATAAAATCACTCACTCATTGGTCTGATTGAGGTGTATAATATATCGATGGAAAGCTCTATGAGTCTAGAACAACTTTCTAGTTTACAACGAGATCTAATTGTGACTTTAAGGGGCTCGAAATAGTGAATTTCCAAAACTGGTCATGTTAAAACGGGTTTTGAGCACTGTTTTTGTAAAATTCATATAAAATTGGTCATTGATCCAAAAAATGTGCATTTTAGGCGATTAAATTCCTAAGAAATAGTAGTACGTTTTTAATTTAGATGTCAAATCTTAATTTGTTCTCTAAGTATGAGTAAATCGTCAAAACGTTTATAGGACGGAAGCTGTAACTTTTCAAAGTTGTTTTCAACTAAAAACTAGGGGTGAGCATCGGTCGGGTCGGGCCGAAAACCCCCAACCCTATCGGGTTTCGAGAGGACAAAATAGGCCCCGAAACCCTTCCTAAGTAAAGTTCGAGTTTCGGACTTCGGGTCTAATCGGTTTTCGGGTTCATCGGGTTTCGGACTTAGATCTAAGCATAAAGTTCTGTTTGTTGAAAAATCCGTATAAAATCACTCACTCATTGGTCAGATTGAGGTGTACATTATATCGATGGAAAGCTCTCTGTGTCTAGAACAAACTTCTAGTTTACAACGAGATCTAATTGTGACTTTAAGGGGCTCGAAATAGTGTATTTCCAAAACTGGTCATGTTAAAACGGGTTTTGCGCACTGTTTTTGTTAAATTCATATAAAATTGGTCATTGATCCAAAAAATGTGTATTTTAGGTGATTAGATTCCTAAGAAATAGTAGTACGTTTTTAATTTAGATGTCAAATCTTAATTTGTTCTCTAAGTATGAGTAAATCGTCAAAACGTTTGTAGGACGGAAGCTGTAACTTTTCAAAGTTGTTTTCTACTAAAAAATAGTGGTGAGCATCGGTCGGGTCGGGTCGGGCCGAAAAATCCCCAAGCCGATCGGGTTTCGGGTGGAAAAAACAGGCCCCGAAACCCTTCCTAAGTAAAGTTCGAGATTCGGACTTCGGGTCTAATCGGTTTTCGGGTTCATCGGGTCGGGTTCATCGGGTTTCGGACATATATCTAATCATAAAGTTCTGTTTGTTGAAAAATCCGTTTAAATTCACTCACTCATTGGTCTGATTGAGGTGTATAATATATCAATGGAAAGCTGTCTGTGTCTAGAACAACTTTCTAGTTTACAACGAGATCTAATTGTGACTTTAAGGGGCTCGAAATAGTGTATTTCCAAAACTGGTCATGTTAAAACGGGTTTGCGCACTGTTTTTGTAAAATTCATATAAAATTGGTCATTGATCCAAAAAATGTGCATTTTAGGCGATTAGATTCTTAAGAAATAGTAGTATGTTTTTAATTTAGATGTCAAATCTTAATTTGTTCTCTAAGTATGAGTAAATCATTAAAACGTTTGTAGGACGGAAGCTGTAACTTTTCAAAGTTGTTTTCTACTAAAAACTAGGGGTGAGCATCGGTCGGGTCGGGCCGAAAAACCGCCAACCCGATCGGGTTTCGGGTGGACAAAACAGGCCTCGAAACCCTTCCTAAGTAAAGTTTGAGTTTCGGACTTCGGGTCTAATCGGTTTTCGGGTTCATTGGATTTCGGCCTTATATCTAAGCATAAAGTTCTGTTTGTTGAAAAATCCGTATAAAATCACTCACTCATTGGTCTGATTGAGGTGTATAATATATCGATGGAAAGCTCTCGGTGTCTAGAAGAATCTTCTAGTTTACAACGAGATCTAATTATGACTTTAAGGGGCTCGAAATAGTGTATTTCCAAAACTGGTCATGTTAAAACGGGTTTTGCGCACTGTTTTTGTAAAATTCATATAAAATTGGTCATTGATCCAAAAAAGGTGCATTTTAGGCGATTAGATTCCTAAGAAATAGTAGTACGTTTTTAATTAAGATGTCAAATCTTAATTTGTTCTCTAAGTATGAGTAAATCGTCAAAACGTTTGTAGGACGGAAGCTGTAACTTTTAAAAGTTGTTTTCTACTAAAAACTAGGGGTGAGCATCGGTCGGGTCGGGTCGGGCCGAAAAACCCCCAACCCGATCGGGTTTCGGGTGGACAAAACAAGACCCGAAACCCTTCCTAAGTAAAGTTTGAGTTTCGGACTTCGGGTGTAATCGGCTTTCGGGTTCATCGGGTCGGGTTCATTGGGTTTCGGACTTAGATCTAAGCATAAAGTTCTGTTTGTTGAAAAATCCGTATAAAATCAATCACTCATTGGTCTGATTGAGGTGTATAATATATCGATGGAAAGTTTTCTGTGTCTAGAACAACTTTCTAGTTTACAACGAGATCTAATTGTGACTTTAAGGGGCTCGAAATAGTGTATTTCCAAAACTGGTCATGTTAAAACGGGTTTTGCGCACTGTTTTTGTAAAATTCATATAAAATTGGTCATTGATCCAAAAAATGTGCATTTTAGGCGATTAGATTCCTAAGAAATAGTAGTATGTTTTTAATTTAGATGTCAAATCTTAATTTGTTCTCTAAGTATGAGTAAATCATCAAAACGTTTGTAGGACGGAAGCTGTAACTTTTCAAAGTTGTTTTCTACTAAAAACTAGGGGTGAGCATCGGTCGGGTCGGGTCGGGCCGAAAAACCGCCAACCCGATCGGGATTCGGGTGGACAAAACAGGCCTCGAAACCCTTCCTAAGTAAAGTTTGATTTTCGAACTTCGGGTCTAATCGGTTTTCGGGTTCATCGGGTTTCGGACTTATATCTAAGCATAAAGTTCTGTTTGTTGAAAAATCCGTATAAAATCACTCACTCATTGGTCTGATTGAGGTGTATAATATATCGATGGAAAGCTCTCGGTGTCTAGAACAACCTTCTAGTTTACAACGAGATCTAATTATGACTTTAAGGGGCTCGAAATAGTGTATTTCCAAAACTGGTCATGTTAAAACGGGTTTTGCGCACTGTTTTTGTAAAATTGATATAAAATTGGTCATTGAATCAAAAAATATGCATTTTTGGCGATTAGATTCCTAAGAAATAGTAGTACGTTTTTAATTAAGATGTCAAATCTTAATTTGTTCTCTAAGTATGAGTAAATCGTCAAAACGTTTGTAGGACGGAAGCTGTAACTTTTAAAAGTTGTTTTCTACTAAAAACTAGGGGTGAGCATCGGTCGGGTCGGGCCGAAAAACCCCCAACCCGATCGGGTTTCGGGTGGACAAAACAAGACCCGAAACCCTTCCTAAGTAAAGTTCGAGTTTCGGACTTTGGGTCTAATCGGCTTTCGGGTTCATCGGGTCGGGTTCATTGGGTTTCGGACTTAGATCTAAGCATAAAGTTCTGTTTGTTGAAAAATCCGTATAAAATCACTCACTCATTGGTCTGATTGAGGTGTATAATATATCGATGGAAAGCTCTCTGGGTATAGAACAACTTTCTAGTTTACAACGAGATCTAATTGTGACTTTAAGGGGCTCGAAATAGTGTATTTCCAAAACTAGTCATGTTAAAACGGGTTTTGCGCACTGTTTTTGTAAAATTCAAATAAAATTGGTCATTGATCCAAAAAATGTGCATTTTAGGCGATTAGATTCCTAAGAAATAGTAGTATGTTTTTAATTTAGATGTCAAATCTTAATTTGTTCTCTAAGTATGAGTAAATCATCAAAACGTTTGTAGGACGGAAGCTGTAACTTTTCAAAGTTGTTTTCTACTAAAAACTAGGGGTGAGCATCGGTCGGGTCGGGTCGGGCCGAAAAACCGCCAACCCGATCGGGTTTCGGGTGGACAAAACAGGCCTCGAAACCATTCCTAAGTAAAGTTTGAGTTTCGGACTTCGGGTCTAATCGGTTTTCGCGTTCATCGGGTTTCGGACTTATATCTAAGCATAAAGTTCTGTTTGTTGAAAAATCCGTATAAAATCACTCACTCATTGGTCTGATTGAGGTGTATAATATATCGATGGAAAGCTCTCGGTGTCTAGAACAACCTTCTAGTTTAAATCGAGATCTAATAATGACTTTAAGGGGCTCGAAATAGTGTATTTCCAAAACTGGTCATGTTAAAACGGGTTTTGCGCACTGTTTTTGTAAAATTCATATAAAATTGGTCATTGATCCAAAAAATGTGCATTTTAGGCGATTAGATTCCTAAGAAATAGTAGTATGTTTTTAATTAAGATGTCAAATCTTAATTTGTTCTCTAAGTATGTGTAAATCGTCAAAACGTTTGTAGGACGGAAGCTGTAACTTTTAAAAGTTGTTTTCTACTAAAAACTAGGGGTGAGCATCGGTCGGGTCGGGTCGGGCCGAAAAACCCCCAACCCGATCGGGTTTCGGGTGGACAAAACAAGACCCGAAACCCTTCCTAAGTAAAGTTCGAGTTTCGGACTTTGGGTCTAATCGGCTTTCGGGTTCATCGGGTCGGGTTCATTGGGTTTCGGACTTAGATCTAAGCATAAAGTTCTGTTTGTTGAAAAATCCGTATAAAATCACTCACTCATTGGTCTGATTGAGGTGTATAATATATCGATGGAAAGCTCTCTGTGTATAGAACAACTTTCTAGTTTACAACGAGATCTAATTGTGACTTTAAGGGGCTCGAAATAGTGTATTTCCAAAACTGGTCATGTTAAAACGGGTTTTGCGCACTTTTTTGTAAAATTCATATAAAATTGGTCATTGATCCAAAAAATGTGCATTTTAGGCGATTAGATTCCTAAGAAATAGTAGTATGTTTTTAATTTAGATGTCAAATCTTAATTTGTTCTCTAAGTATGAGTAAATCATCAAAACGTTTGTAGGACGGAAGCTGTAACTTTTCAAAGTTGTTTTCTACTAAAAACTAGGGGTGAGCATCGGTCGGGTCGGGTCGGGCCGAAAAACCGCCAACCCGATCGGGTTTCGGGTGGATAAAACAGGCCTCGAAACCCTTCCTAAGTAAAGTTTGAGTTTCGGACTTCGGGTCTAATCGGTTTTCGGGTTCATCGGGTTTCGGACTTATATCTAAGCATAAAGTTCTGTTTGTTGAAAAATCCGTATAAAATCACTCACTCATTGATCTGATTGAGGTGTATAATATATCGATGGAAAGCTCTCGGTGTCTAGAACAACCTTCTAGTTTACAACGAGATCTAATTATGACTTTAAGGAGCTCGAAATAGTGTATTTCCAAAACTGGTCATGTTAAAATGGGTTTTGCGCACTGTTTTTGTAAAATTCATATAAAATTGGTCATTGATCCAAAAAATGTGCATTTTAGGCGATTAGATTTCTAAGAAATAGTAGTATGTTTTTAATTTAGATGTCAAATCTTAATTTGTTCTCTAAGTATGAGTAAATCATCAAAACGTTTGTAGGACGGAAGCTGTAACTTTTCAAAGTTGTTTTCTACTAAAAACTAGGGGTGAGCATCGGTCGGGTCGGGTCGGGCCGAAAAACCGCCAACCCGATCGGGATTCGGGTGGACAAAACAGGCCTCGAAACCCTTCCTAAGTAAAGTTTGATTTTCGAACTTCGGGTCTAATCGGTTTTCGGGTTCATCGGGTTTCGGACTTATATCTAAGCATAAAGTTCTGTTTGTTGAAAAATCCGTATAAAATCACTCACTCATTGGTCTGATTGAGGTGTATAATATATCGATGGAAAGCTCTCGGTGTCTAGAACAACCTTCTAGTTTACAACGAGATCTAATTATGACTTTAAGGGGCTCGAAATAGTGTATTTCCAAAACTGGTCATGTTAAAACGGGTTTTGCGCACTGTTTTTGTAAAATTGATATAAAATTGGTCATTGAATCAAAAAATATGCATTTTTGGCGATTAGATTCCTAAGAAATAGTAGTACGTTTTTAATTAAGATGTCAAATCTTAATTTGTTCTCTAAGTATGAGTAAATCGTCAAAACGTTTGTAGGACGGAAGCTGTAACTTTTAAAAGTTGTTTTCTACTAAAAACTAGGGGTGAGCATCGGTCGGGTCGGGCCGAAAAACCCCCAACCCGATCGGGTTTCGGGTGGACAAAACAAGACCCGAAACCCTTCCTAAGTAAAGTTCGAGTTTCGGACTTTGGGTCTAATCGGCTTTCGGGTTCATCGGGTCGGGTTCATTGGGTTTCGGACTTAGATCTAAGCATAAAGTTCTGTTTGTTGAAAAATCCGTATAAAATCACTCACTCATTGGTCTGATTGAGGTGTATAATATATCGATGGAAAGCTCTCTGGGTATAGAACAACTTTCTAGTTTACAACGAGATCTAATTGTGACTTTAAGGGGCTCGAAATAGTGTATTTCCAAAACTAGTCATGTTAAAACGGGTTTTGCGCACTGTTTTTGTAAAATTCAAATAAAATTGGTCATTGATCCAAAAAATGTGCATTTTAGGCGATTAGATTCCTAAGAAATAGTAGTATGTTTTTAATTTAGATGTCAAATCTTAATTTGTTCTCTAAGTATGAGTAAATCATCAAAACGTTTGTAGGACGGAAGCTGTAACTTTTCAAAGTTGTTTTCTACTAAAAACTAGGGGTGAGCATCGGTCGGGTCGGGTCGGGCCGAAAAACCGCCAACCCGATCGGGTTTCGGGTGGACAAAACAGGCCTCGAAACCATTCCTAAGTAAAGTTTGAGTTTCGGACTTCGGGTCTAATCGGTTTTCGCGTTCATCGGGTTTCGGACTTATATCTAAGCATAAAGTTCTGTTTGTTGAAAAATCCGTATAAAATCACTCACTCATTGGTCTGATTGAGGTGTATAATATATCGATGGAAAGCTCTCGGTGTCTAGAACAACCTTCTAGTTTAAATCGAGATCTAATAATGACTTTAAGGGGCTCGAAATAGTGTATTTCCAAAACTGGTCATGTTAAAACGGGTTTTGCGCACTGTTTTTGTAAAATTCATATAAAATTGGTCATTGATCCAAAAAATGTGCATTTTAGGCGATTAGATTCCTAAGAAATAGTAGTATGTTTTTAATTAAGATGTCAAATCTTAATTTGTTCTCTACGTATGAGTAAATCGTCAAAACGTTTGTAGGACGGAAGCTGTAACTTTTAAAAGTTGTTTTCTACTAAAAACTAGGGGTGAGCATCGGTCGGGTCGGGTCGGGCCGAAAAACCCCCAACCCGATCGGGTTTCGGGTGGACAAAACAAGACCCGAAACCCTTCCTAAGTAAAGTTCGAGTTTCGGACTTTGGGTCTAATCGGCTTTCGGGTTCATCGGGTCGGGTTCATTGGGTTTCGGACTTAGATCTAAGCATAAAGTTCTGTTTGTTGAAAAATCCGTATAAAATCACTCACTCATTGGTCTGATTGAGGTGTATAATATATCGATGGAAAGCTCTCTGTGTATAGAACAACTTTCTAGTTTACAACGAGATCTAATTGTGACTTTAAGGGGCTCGAAATAGTGTATTTCCAAAACTGGTCATGTTAAAACGGGTTTTGCGCACTTTTTTGTAAAATTCATATAAAATTGGTCATTGATCCAAAAAATGTGCATTTTAGGCGATTAGATTCCTAAGAAATAGTAGTATGTTTTTAATTTAGATGTCAAATCTTAATTTGTTCTCTAAGTATGAGTAAATCATCAAAACGTTTGTAGGACGGAAGCTGTAACTTTTCAAAGTTGTTTTCTACTAAAAACTAGGGGTGAGCATCGGTCGGGTCGGGTCGGGCCGAAAAACCGCCAACCCGATCGGGTTTCGGGTGGATAAAACAGGCCTCGAAACCCTTCCTAAGTAAAGTTTGAGTTTCGGACTTCGGGTCTAATCGGTTTTCGGGTTCATCGGGTTTCGGACTTATATCTAAGCATAAAGTTCTGTTTGTTGAAAAATCCGTATAAAATCACTCACTCATTGATCTGATTGAGGTGTATAATATATCGATGGAAAGCTCTCGGTGTCTAGAACAACCTTCTAGTTTACAACGAGATCTAATTATGACTTTAAGGAGCTCGAAATAGTGTATTTCCAAAACTGGTCATGTTAAAATGGGTTTTGCGCACTGTTTTTGTAAAATTCATATAAAATTGGTCATTGATCCAAAAAATGTGCATTTTAGGCGATTAGATTTCTAAGAAATAGTAGTATGTTTTTAATTTAGATGTCAAATCTTAATTTGTTCTCTAAGTATGAGTAAATCATCAAAACGTTTGTAGGACGGAAGCTGTAACTTTTCAAAGTTGTTTTCTACTAAAAACTAGGGGTGAGCATCGGTCGGGTCGGGTCGGGCCGAAAAACCGCCAACCCGATCGGGTTTCGGGTGGACAAAACAGGCCTCGAAACCCTTCCTAAGTAAAGTTTGAGTTTCGGACTTCGGGTCTAATCGGTTTTCGCGTTCATCGGGTTTCGGACTTATATCTAAGCATAAAGTTCTGTTTGTTGAAAAATCCGTATAAAATCACTCACTCATTGGTCTGATTGAGGTGTATAATATATCGATGGAAAGCTCTCGGTGTCTAGAACAACCTTCTAGTTTACAACGAGATATAATTATGACTTTAAGGGGCTCGAAATAGTGTATTTCCAAAACTGGTCATGTTAAAACGGGTTTTGCGCACTGTTTTTGTAAAATTCATATAAAATTGGTCATTGATCCAAAAAATGTGCATTTTAGGCGATTAGATTCCTAAGAAATAGTAGTACGTTTTTAATTAAGATGTCAAATCTTAATTTGTTCTCTAAGTATGAGTAAATCGTCAAAACGTTTGTAGGACGGAAGCTGTAACTTTTAAAAGTTGTTTTCTACTAAAAACTAGGGGTGAGCATCGGTCGGGTCGGGTCAGGCCGAAAAACCCCCAACCCGATCGGGTTTCGGGTGGACAAAACAAGACCCGAAACCCTTCCTAAGTAAAGTTCGAGTTTCGGACTTCGGGTCTAATCGGCTTTCGGGTTCATCGGGTCGGGTTCATTGGGTTTCGGACTTAGATCTAAGCATAAAGTTCTGTTTGTTGAAAAATCCGTATAAAATCACTCACTCATTGGTCTGATTGAGGTGTATAATATATCGATGGAAAGCTCTCTGTGTATAGAACAACTTTCTAGCTTACAACGAGATCTAATTGTGACTTTAAGCGGCTCGAAATAGTGTATTTCCAAAACTAGTCATGTTAAAACGGGTTTGGCGCACTTTTTTGTAAAATTCATATAAAATTGGTCATTGATCCAAAAAATGTGCATTTTAGGCGATTAGATTCCTAAGAAATATTAGTATGTTTTTAATTTAGATGTCAAATCTTAATTTGTTCTCTAAGTATGAGTAAATCATCAAAACGTTTGTAGGACGGAAGCTGTAACTTTTCAAAGTTGTTTTCTACTAAAAACTAGGGGTGAGCATCGGTCGGGTCGGGTCGGGCCGAAAAACCGCCAACCCGATCAGGTTTCGGGTGGATAAAACAGGCCTCGAAACCCTTCCTAAGTAAAGTTTGAGTTTCGGACTTCGGGTCTAATCGGTTTTCGGGTTCATCGGGTTTCGGACTTATATCTAAGCATAAAGTTCTGTTTGTTGAAAAATCCGTATAAAATCACTCACTCATTGATCTGATTGAGGTGTATAATATATCGATGGAAAGCTCTCGGTGTCTAGAACAACCTTCTAGTTTACAACGAGATCTAATTATGACTTTAAGGGGCTCGAAATAGTGTATTTCCAAAACTGGTCATGTTAAAACGGGTTTTGCGCACTGTTTTTGTAAAATTCATATAAAATTGGTCATTGATCCAAAAAATGTGCATTTTAGGCGATTAGATTCCTAAGAAATAGTAGTACGTTTTTAATTAAGATGTCAAATCTTAATTTGTTCTCTAAGTATGAGTAAATCGTCAAAACGTTTGTAGGACGGAAGCTGTAACTTTTAAAAGTTGTTTTCTACTAAAAACTAGGGGTGAGCATCGGTCGGGTCGGGTCGGGCCGAAAAACCCCCAACCCGATCGGGTTTCGGGTGGACAAAACAAGACCCGAAACCCTTCCTAAGTAAAGTTCGAGTTTCGGACTTCGGGTCTAATCGGCTTTCGGGTTCATCGGGTCGGGTTCATTGGGTTTCGGACTTAGATCTAAGCATAAAGTTCTGTTTGTTGAAAAATCCGTATAAAATCACTCGCTCATTGGTCTGATTTAGGTGTATAATATATCGATGGAAAGCTCTCTGTGTATAGAACAACTTTCTAGTTTACAACGAGATCTAATTGTGACTTTAAGGGGCTCGAAATAGTGTATTTCCAAAACTGGTCATGTTAAAACGGGTTTTGCGCACTGTTTTTGTAAAATTCATATAAAATTGGTCATTGATCCAAAAAATGTGCATTTTAGGCGATTAGATTCCTAAGAAATAGTAGTATGTTTTTAATTTAGATGTCAAATCTTAATTTGTTCTCTAAGTATGAGTAAATCATCAAAATGTTTGTAGGACGGAAGCTGTAACTTTTCAAAGTTGTTTTCTACTAAAAACTAGGGGTGAGCATCGGTCGGGTCGGGTCGGGCCGGAAAACCGCCAACCCGATCAGGTTTCGGGTGGATAAAACAGGCCTCGAAACCCTTCCTAAGTAAAGTTTGAGTTTCGGACTTCGGGTCTAATCGGTTTTCGGGTTCATCGGGTTTCGGACTTAGATCTAAGCATAAAGTTCTGTTTGTTGAAAAATCCGTATAAAATCACTCACTCATTGGTCTGATTTAGGTGTATAATATATCGATGGAAAGCTCTCTGTGTATAGAACAACTTTCTAGTTTACAACGAGATCTAATTGTGACTTTAAGGGGCTCGAAATAGTGTATTTCCAAAACTGGTCATGTTAAAACGGGTTTTGCGCACTGTTTTTGTAAAATTCATATAAAATTGGTCATTGATCCAAAAAATGTGCATTTTAGGCGATTAGATTCCTAAGAAATAGTAGTATGTTTTTAATTTAGATGTCAAATCTTAATTTGTTCTCTAAGTATGAGTAAATCATCAAAACGTTTGTAGGACGGAAGCTGTAACTTTTCAAAGTTGTTTTCTACTAAAAACTAGGGGTGAGCATCGGTCGGGTCGGGTCGGGCCGAAAAACCGCCAACCCGATCGGGTTTCGGGTGGACAAAACAGGCCTCGAAACCCTTCCTAAGTAAAGTTTGAGTTTCGGACTTCGGGTCTAATCGGTTTTCGCGTTCATCGGGTTTCGGACTTATATCTAAGCATAAAGTTCTGTTTGTTGAAAAATCCGTATAAAATCACTCACTCATTGTTCTGATTGAGGTGTATAATATATCGATGGAAAGCTCTCGGTGTCTAGAACAACCTTCTAGTTTACAACGAGATCTAATTATGACTTTAAGGGGCTCAAAATAGTGTATTTCCAAAACTGGTCATGTTAAAACGGGTTTTGCGCACTGTTTTTGTAAAATTCATATAAAATTGGTCATTGATCCAAAAAATGTGCATTTTAGGCGATTAGATTCCTAAGAAATAGTAGTACGTTTTTAATTAAGATGTCAAATCTTAATTTGTTCTCTAAGTATGAGTAAATCGTCAAAACGTTTGTAGGACGGAAGCTGTAACTTTTAAAAGTTGTTTTCTACTAAAAACTAGGGGTGAGCATCGGTCGGGTCGGGTCGGGACGAAAACCCCCCAACCCGATCGGGTTTTGGGTGGACAAAACAAGACCCGAAACCCTTCCTAAGTAAAGTTCGAGTTTCGGACTTCGGGTCTAATCGGCTTTCGGGTTCATTGGGTTTCGGACTTAGATCTAAGCATAAAGTTCTGTTTGTTGAAAAATCCGTATAAAATCACTCACTCATTGGTCTGATTTAGGTGTATAATATATCGATGGAAAGCTCTCTATGTATAGAACAACTTTCTAGTTTACAACGAGATCTAATTGTGACTTTAAGGGGCTCGAAATAGTGTATTTCCAAAACTGGTCATGTTAAAACGGGTTTTGCGCACTGTTTTTGTAAAATTCATATAAAATTGGTCATTGATCCAAAAAATGTGCATTTTAGGCGATTAGATTCCTAAGAAATAGTAGTATGTTTTTAATTTAGATGTCAAATCTTAATTTGTTCTCTAAGTATGAGTAAATCATCAAATTGTTTGTAGGACGGAAGCTGTAACTTTTCAAAGTTGTTTTCTACTAAAAACTAGGGGTGAGCATCGGTCGGGTCGGGTCGGGCCGAAAAACCGCCAACCCGATCGGGTTTCGGGTGGACAAAACAGGCCTCGAAACCATTCCTAAGTAAAGTTTGAGTTTCGGACTTCGGGTCTAATCGGTTTTCGCGTTCATCGGGTTTCGGACTTATATCTAAGCATAAAGTTCTGTTTGTTGAAAAATCCGTATAAAATCACTCACTCATTGGTCTGATTGAGGTGTATAATATATCGATGGAAAGCTCTCGGTGTCTAGAACAACCTTCTAGTTTACAACGAGATCTAATTATGACTTTAAGGGGCTCGAAATAGTGTATTTCCAAATCTGGTCATGTTAAAACGGGTTTTGCGCACTGTTTTTGTAAAATTCATATAAAATTGGTCATTGATCCAAAAAATGTGCATTTTAGGCGATTAGATTCCTAAGAAATAGTAGTACGTTTTTAATTAAGATGTCAAATCTTAATTTGTTCTCTAAGTATGAGTAAATCGTCAAAACGTTTGTAGGACGGAAGCTATAACTTTTAAAAGTTGTTTTCTACTAAAAACTAGGGGTGAGCATCGGTCGGGTCGGGTCGGGCCGAAAAACCGCCAACCCGATCGGGTTTCGGGTGGATAAAACAGGCCTCGAAACCCTTCCTAAGTAAAGTTTGAGTTTCGGACTTCGGGTCTAATCGGTTTTCGGGTTCATCGGGTTTCGGACTTATATCTAAGCATAAAGTTCTGTTTGTTGAAAAATCCATATAAAATCACTCACTCATTGATCTGATTGAGGTGTATAATATATCGATGGAAAGCTCTCGGTGTCTAGAACAACCTTCTAGTTTACAACGAGATCTAATTATGACTTTAAGGGCCTCGAAATAGTGTATTTCCAAAACTGGTCATGTTAAAACGGGTTTTGCGCACTGTTTTTGTAAAATTCATATAAAATTGGTCATTGATCCAAAAAATGTGCATTTTAGGCGATTAGATTTCTAAGAAATAGTAGTATGTTTTTAATTTAGATGTCAAATCTTAATTTGTTCTCTAAGTATGAGTAAATCATCAAAACGTTTGTAGGACGGAAGCTGTAACTTTTCAAAGTTGTTTTCTACTAAAAACTAGGGGTGAGCATCGGTCGGGTCGGGTCGGGTCGGGCCGAAAAACCGCCAACCCGATCGGGTTTCGGGTGGACAAAACAGGCCTCGAAACCCTTCCTAAGTAAAGTTTGAGTTTCGGACTTCGGGTCTAATCGGTTTTCGCGTTCATCGGGTTTCGGACTTATATCTAAGCATAAAGTTCTGTTTGTTGAAAAATCCGTATAAAATCACTCACTCATTGGTCTGATTGAGGTGTATAATATATCGATGGAAAGCTCTCGGTGTCTAGAACAACCTTCTAGTTTACAACGAGATATAATTATGACTTTAAGGGGCTCGAAATAGTGTATTTCCAAAACTGGTCATGTTAAAACGGGTTTTGCGCACTGTTTTTGTAAAATTCATATAAAATTGGTCATTGATCCAAAAAATGTGCATTTTAGGCGATTAGATTCCTAAGAAATAGTAGTACGTTTTTAATTAAGATGTCAAATCTTAATTTGTTCTCTAAGTATGAGTAAATCGTCAAAACGTTTGTAGGACGGAAGCTGTAACTTTTAAAAGTTGTTTTCTACTAAAAACTAGGGGTGAGCATCGGTCGGGTCGGGTCAGGCCGAAAAACCCCCAACCCGATCGGGTTTCGGGTGGACAAAACAAGACCCGAAACCCTTCCTAAGTAAAGTTCGAGTTTCGGACTTCGGGTCTAATCGGCTTTCGGGTTCATCGGGTCGGGTTCATTGGGTTTCGGACTTAGATCTAAGCATAAAGTTCTGTTTGTTGAAAAATCCGTATAAAATCACTCACTCATTGGTCTGATTGAGGTGTATAATATATCGATGGAAAGCTCTCTGTGTATAGAACAACTTTCTAGTTTACAACGAGATCTAATTGTGACTTTAAGCGGCTCGAAATAGTGTATTTCCAAAACTGGTCATGTTAAAACGGGTTTGGCGCACTTTTTTGTAAAATTCATATAAAATTGGTCATTGATCCAAAAAATGTGCATTTTAGGCGATTAGATTCCTAAGAAATATTAGTATGTTTTTAATTTAGATGTCAAATCTTAATTTGTTCTCTAAGTATGAGTAAATCATCAAAACGTTTGTAGGACGGAAGCTGTAACTTTTCAAAGTTGTTTTCTACTAAAAACTAGGGGTGAGCATCGGTCGGGTCGGGTCGGGCCGAAAAACCGCCAACCCGATCAGGTTTCGGGTGGATAAAACAGGCCTCGAAACCCTTCCTAAGTAAAGTTTGAGTTTCGGACTTCGGGTCTAATCGGTTTTCGGGTTCATCGGGTTTCGGACTTATATCTAAGCATAAAGTTCTGTTTGTTGAAAAATCCGTATAAAATCACTCACTCATTGATCTGATTGAGGTGTATAATATATCGATGGAAAGCTCTCGGTGTCTAGAACAACCTTCTAGTTTACAACGAGATCTAATTATGACTTTAAGGGGCTCGAAATAGTGTATTTCCAAAACTGGTCATGTTAAAACGGGTTTTGCGCACTGTTTTTGTAAAATTCATATAAAATTGGTCATTGATCCAAAAAATGTGCATTTTAGGCGATTAGATTCCTAAGAAATAGTAGTACGTTTTTAATTAAGATGTCAAATCTTAATTTGTTCTCTAAGTATGAGTAAATCGTCAAAACGTTTGTAGGACGGAAGCTGTAACTTTTAAAAGTTGTTTTCTACTAAAAACTAGGGGTGAGCATCGGTCGGGTCGGGTCGGGCCGAAAAACCCCCAACCCGATCGGGTTTCGGGTGGACAAAACAAGACCCGAAACCCTTCCTAAGTAAAGTTCGAGTTTCGGACTTCGGGTCTAATCGGCTTTCGGGTTCAGCGGGTCGGGTTCATTGGGTTTCGGACTTAGATCTAAGCATAAAGTTCTGTTTGTTGAAAAATCCGTATAAAATCACTCACTCATTGGTCTGATTTAGGTGTATAATATATCGATGGAAAGCTCTCTGTGTATAGAACAACTTTCTAGTTTACAACGAGATCTAATTGTGACTTTAAGGGGCTCGAAATAGTGTATTTCCAAAACTGGTCATGTTAAAACGGGTTTTGCGCACTGTTTTTGTAAAATTCATATAAAATTGGTCATTGATCCAAAAAATGTGCATTTTAGGCGATTAGATTCCTAAGAAATAGTAGTATGTTTTTAATTTAGATGTCAAATCTTAATTTGTTCTCTAAGTATGAGTAAATCATCAAAACGTTTGCAGGACGGAAGCTGTAACTTTTCAAAGTTGTTTTCTACTAAAAACTAGGGGTGAGCATCGGTCGGGTCGGGTCGGGCCGAAAAACCGCCAACCCGATCGGGTTTCGGGTGGACAAAACAGGCCTCGAAACCCTTCCTAAGTAAAGTTTGAGTTTCGGACTTCGGGTCTAATCGGTTTTCGCGTTCATCGGGTTTCGGACTTATATCTAAGCATAAAGTTCTGTTTGTTGAAAAATCCGTATAAAATCACTCACTCATTGTTCTGATTGAGGTGTATAATATATCGATGGAAAGCTCTCGGTGTCTAGAACAACCTTCTAGTTTACAACGAGATCTAATTATGACTTTAAGGGGCTCGAAATAGTGTATTTCCAAAACTGGTCATGTTAAAACGGGTTTTGCGCACTGTTTTTGTAAAATTCATATAAAATTGGTCATTGATCCAAAAAATGTGCATTTTAGGCGATTAGATTCCTAAGAAATAGTAGTACGTTTTTAATTAAGATGTCAAATCTTAATTTGTTCTCTAAGTATGAGTAAATCGTCAAAACGTTTGTAGGACGGAAGCTGTAACTTTTAAAAGTTGTTTTCTACTAAAAACTAGGGGTGAGCATCGGTCGGGTCGGGCCGAAAACCCCCCAACCCGATCGGGTTTCGGGTGGAC